>JARQWZ010003055.1:0-184085 GCA_033150135.1 Gobio occitaniae
CTCCACCCACTGGCAATTTTTAAAAAATGCTGGAAAAGTGGGCAGAGCCCAGCGGAGACAGAGGGGACGAACCGAGGGCGGGGCTGAGCGGAGGGCGTGCACCTGAGACCCGCAGTGACGGATTGATTGACAGCTGTCTGACTCGCGAGTCGCAAAGATGGAGAATGACTGGAGTGACGCCAGCTTTGCAACAAGAGCGGTCATTCTCCTACCTTCACCTGAAGTGGAGGAGGGTGAATTGTCTGTAGACACAGACCCAGAGCCTTATCAATGCGAGCCGCTGCTCAAACTGCGTTAACTCCTGATGCCGACGATGCTAGTGAAGCAGCAGCGCAAGAGAACTGACCTAATCTATGAACAGTCAAATCCTTACACTGAATCCCACTAAAAATAGATCAGATATCTGATATACATACGATTTTCATTCAAAGCAGCGCAGGACCTAAAAGCCTGTAAACAAATTTCCTCAAATAAGTTAGAAAATAGAATATACGCCAGCACGTTACGGTATTGATGTCCGTTACCATGGCAACCACTTGCGTGTCAGGGTTTGAAAGTGCGTCTCATGTTTGAAACTTATCTGTACACATGACGGGCGGCAATAACATCGCTGGAAAATCCTGACGTGTACTGACAACTGCATTATTTAACCGCATTTTCTTCATTACAATGTTAAAGCAAGTGTCAAGTCAGTTTCATTCACAATGTTTCTACTTCATGTAAAATGACAGTTCATACTGGAGTGAAGCCGTTCTCATCGTGTGATTGGGGGAAACATTTCTGAGGGCGTGGTGAGCTCGTGCCAGGGGCGCGGATAGTGAGCCGTTGGAGGTACCATCCTACGTCACGATGTACCACAACGTCCAATAGGAAAATTTAACTGCAGTAGCCACCGTTCAACCTTAAGAGGGCAGCACTTTGGCGGTTTTACACCATATTTTATAGAATTAAAACACTTTGTACTCAAATGTCAAAACATTTACTCGAATCAATGAACAGCATTAATAAAGCCCCAGTACTACAGACCATTAACTAAAAAAAGTTGGTTTAGGGTTTAGTTACCCTTTAAATAACCTTCTGTGATCTCATTTGGCTTCGGATCAAAATATCAGACAGAAAATATATAATTTCACAATATAATGATAAAAGCTATGTCGAATAGCATTGCATTATAAATATAATCTATTAAATAAAAAAAATAACAAGACACTTATCCTGATAAAAATAAAAAAAAGATTATTTCAATTTCTCAATTATTTTAAAGTCTCAATTGTTAGATATTGTAAAATATATTGTTAACTGTTTTCTCTTCTCTCTTTTTTGTTGTTGACAAAATTGGTTCATGTAATACCAAAACTCTCAAATGTTATTGGCTGGATTTTAATTCTTACTATCATTTTACATTTTCAATTGAACCATTATCAGATTACACCCTAACAAAGCCATGATGTAATTTATCTCTGCAACACTTTTTCATGTAAACTGTTGCCCCTTCGTCACACTTTGTTGAATGTTGTGTCTCTTTGACTGCTGTAGATGTAGGTGTTGTGGAAAAGTGGATTGAACTAAAAGAGGACGAGATCTTCTGCTGAAAAACTTTCACAACTTCAGCTTTTTGCCATATATTGACAGATAACTCTGACTAGGCAGCATTCTTTCATAATGCACAAATGATTTCATAAGACACAGAATAACTGACTATAACAGCTGAACAACACTTCAGTCTAACCTGATTTAGTGTTTTATAATCAAGTTTTATTATTTGTATTTTTTATTACTGTATATTATTTATCAAATTATTTTCCATTGTTTATTGTTGTTGTAGGTACAGAAAAACCAAAACCTAAAGTGACCATTAAACCTGATCATGTATTCAGAGGAGAGACAGTCACTCTCAGATGTGACATTGATGCTGAAGGAGTCACTGGCTGGCGGTACAACTGGAATAAAGGTTCAAGTGTTTTCAGTAAACAACAGGAACACACAATCTGGTCTGTGTCTGAGTCTGACGCAGGTAAATACTCCTGTTATGGAACAGAGACTGGAGGATCACGCAGCTCACACCACAGTGATGAAGTTACACTGACAGTATTAGGTGAGTTTTATCATCTCTTCATAAACACACACAAGTTATTAATGTTATTAAAGAGTAATTTATGAATTTCAGTTCCCAGAGCAGTTTTAAGTGTTTCTCCTCAGAAGTGGTTGACTGAAGGAGATCCAGTGACTCTGATCTGTGAGGTTAACGGCTCTTCTACAGGCTGGACATTCAGCTGGTTCTCATCAGGTCAGTTATAATGTGCTTCATCTGAATTAACTGGATTTATTGATGTGAAATATATAATTTAATATGTCTGAATCAAGACACAGTCTGGGTATGTACACTTGAAGAAACATGTTTTTTCAAGTGTGCTATTAGTATACTTCTTTTAAACTAAAAAAATAATAAAGTATACTTTATGTCTACTTTTTATGTACTTCTCAGAAATATACCTAAAATTGCACTTACAGTTTTTTACGATTGTTTACACACTAAAATTAAAATTTCCACACAATTAGCAAAACTTTACTCCAATGAGCAAAACACCTCCACAGATTTGCACAACATTACACACAATGTCTGCTTCACCCTTTTTGCAAAATGTTACACACAGTGATTTGTAAAACTCTACACACATTTTCACACCTTAGACACAGATAAGGATTGTGAGGTTACTTCCTTGTAATTACAAAGCACCGGATTGCCAATTACCACACTAATGAACGAATTGGATAAACACATCTACCAGGTGTGGAAGCACACATGTGCTAATTTGAAAACGTAGCACTCAGGTGTGCTATAAAAGGCAGCAGGTGAGTTCACCTGTCTTCAACAAAAATGGAAGGAGTTAGAAGAAGAAGAAGAAGAGTGAGATTGAGAGGGGGAGCTCAAAGAGGAGATGAAGGAGGTAGAGGTAGAGGTAGAGGTAGAGGTAGAGGTAGAGGTAGAGGTAGAGGTAGAGGTAGAGGTAGAGGAGAAGGAGGTAGAGGAGAAGGAGGTAGAGGAAGAGGCATAGGTAGAGGAGAAGGTAGAGGAAGAGGAGAAGAAGGAAGAGGAAGAGGAGAAGGAGGTAGAGGAAGAGGCATAGGTAGAGGAGAAGAAGGTAGAGGAAGAGGAGAAGGAGGAAGAGGAGAAGGAGGTAGAGGAGGACACCTAGGTAGAGGAAGAGGTAGAGAAGGACTTGAAGAGGTGATAGAACCTGAACAAAGAAGACGAGGACCAAATTTGACTCGAGAAATCCGTGCAACACTTATTGACCATGTTATCAACCATGGACTGACACTGATGGAAGCTGGACAAAGAGTTCAACCAAATCTCAGCAGAAATACTGTTGCGTCAGTAATTCGGACATTTCATCGACAAAACAGGTAAGCTAACCACACAGTATACATTGAAACTGAAGCTTGTATAATCAATATTGTTTACTGTGACATTTGACAGTATTTTTGATTATATATCTCTCTATATATATATATATATATATATATATATATATATATATATCTTTTTTTTTTTTTTTTTACATAGGATTGAGGGTCGAGGACACCAAGGTGGAAGGGGCCCTATGTTTAGTCGTGCACAAGAGGCCGCCATTGTGAACATGGTTTTGGCCAATAATTGTATCAGGCTACGAGAAATCCAAGCCAATATCATCAATGATGACAATATTTTCAATAACATCCAACGAGTCTCTCTGTCAACATTAGGTTGAATCCTAAAGAAAAATCAAATAAACATGAAGCAACTGTATCGGGTACCATTTGACAGAAATTCAGAGAGAGTGAAACATCTGCGCAATGAGTATGTGGAGGTATGCATTGTTTATCTGACTATGGTGTGGTATCATGCACTGCTCATAATGTTCTGTCACAAAAAAAATACTGTGCTATAGATATTGAATAGCATCCTATTTTCTTTAATGTGTTTCAGAGAGTCTTGCAAATGGATGCTGCTGAATTTCTACATGGATTTATATATGTGGATGATTCTGGATTTAACCTTGCAAAAACAAGAAGAAGAGGGAGAAATGTAATTGGGCACAGGGCAATCACCAATGTGCCAGGGCAGCGAGGGGGTAACATCACCCTTTGCGCTGCTATCACACAAAATGGGGTCCTCCACCACCATGCAAATCTGGGACCCTATAATGCAAATCTGATACTTGCATTTCTTGACCGATTGCATGAGATTGTCACAGCATTACACCAAGTGGACCAGATGTGGTACATTGTCGTTTGGGACAATGTCTCATTTCATCGGGCTGCTCTGGTCCAGAACTGGTTCCATGATCACCCTGATTTTGAAGTTTTATACCTTCCCCCATACTCCCCCTTCCTGAATCCTATAGAATAATTTTTTTCAGTGTGGCGGTGGAAGGTATATGACCTGCGGCCTTATGACCGTTTGCCCCTCATTCAGGCCATGGAACAGGCATGTGATCTTATTGAAGCAGCTTCAGTGCAGGGGTGGATTCGTCACACAAGGCGATTCTTCCAACGGTACCTTGCCAATGAAGACATAGCCTGTGATGTTGATGAAATCTTATGGCCTGATCCAGCCAGACGGAGAGATGGATAGTTGCAGTATTCTTGTTGCTTTGAATTTTCTTTCATTTCTGTTTACTTTTACTTTACTTTTCTTCAGAGTCAAAGTGTATGTACTGTAATTCATGCAGTAATTTTTATTTGTCTATAGATTTTATTTGTTTACAGTAATTGATATCATTGTTGGTTGATTACTGTAACTTACAATACTGTAAGTATTGAAATAAATACTTGAAATATTCAGTCTGCAGCATCAAGTGTTGTGCAGTGCAGTAAGGTTATAGTAGGCCTACAGTATTTGTCTACATTCTCCTATCTCAAAACAAATCATGAATAATGTTGTGAGTTTCTCACTATTTTTTGTCACCTAAATTATCTCTTACATACAGTAAGAATGTCTGGCTAAAAATCTTTTTTTTTTTTTTACAAATGTGTTTTTTATTTATCACAGCAGTGTGAAACTGGCTGCAATAGTGTATGATCATTGATGACTGTGTTGGTTAAATGAAAACAAATAGCATTTTCACAAATATGTGTATATGTTTTGACTGAAGTGTGTATGTTTTGACTGAAGTGTGTCATTTTGCAAACAATCTAGGAATTTTGCTAATTGAGTGTGGTGTTTGGATAATTGTGATTATATTTTGACAAAAAGAACTCAATTGCGTGTAACCAATTGAAAAAAACTGTAAGTATATTTTACCTATACTGACAGAAATGTCTAAGTATATTTCGACTAAATGTATCAATCTTTTGATCGAGATCTACTTAACCCTCTGGTGCTCTTCGGTCATTTCTGACTGGCAAATTTCCTGTTTTGAAATGTTGAAAATCACAGCTTCATCTGAATTTTATGAAACTTGGTGACTTTTCTTGCATTAGGTATGTAAACACACAAAAAATTGGGGTCATGATTCGAGCATGTTAATTAGTCATTAAAAAAAAAAGTAGCGTTCATTGTCTTCGGTCATAAATGACCGACCATAGGAAATGAATGGGAAATCGTCAAAAACAAATATTCACTGAATATTTGCGTGTACAATCTACAAATCGGCCACAATGCTGAAAAAAAGTACACAGCAGTAAAGGGGTGACACTAAAACATCAAGAGTGTGATATTAACACATCCACTCACACACACATGCACACACTTATATACACACACGCATCTATGAAAAACTGGGCCTATGAACCACATTTTGAATTTTTTTAAATCACAGCTTCATCGGAAAAATATGAAACTTAATGACTTTTCTAGCATTAGGTATGTTAACACAAAAAAAATTGAGGGCATGATTCGAGCATGCTAAGTGGTCTTAAAAAAAATACTCCCACTTGTGCTCTTCGGTCAAAAATGACCCCCATAGGAAATTAATGGGAAATCTGCAAAAAACACAAAAATTCACAGAATATTTGTGTGTACAATCTACAAATCGGCCACAATGCTGAAAAAAGTACACAGCAGTAAAGGGGTGACACTCTAAAACATTAAGAGTGTGATATTGACACATCCACTCACACACACACGCACACTTATACACACACACACACCTATGAAAAACTGAACCTATGAACCACATTTGGAATTTTTAAAAATCACAGCTTCATCAGAATGATATGAAACTTGGTGACTTTTCTAGGATTAGGTATCTTAAAGGAACACTCCACTTTTTTGAAAATAGGCTCATTTTACAAGTCCCCTAGAGTTAAATAGTTGAATTTTACCGTTTTTGAATCCATTCAGCCGATCTTTGTATCTGGCGGTAGCACTTTTAGCATAGCTTAGCATACATCATTGATTGTAATCAGTCCATTAGCATCTCATTCAAAAAATGACCAAAGACACTTTCAATATTTTTCCTATTTAAAACTTGACTCTTCTACAGTTACATCGTGTGCTAAGAGCAACTGAAAATTAAAAGTTGTGATTTTCTACACCTATATGGCTAGGAACTACTTTTTCATTCCTGCGTAATAGTCGCGGATCTTCACGGCCGTACCATGGCTGCAGCGGCGCAATGATATTACAGCGCCTGAAAGTAGCCCCCAGCTAGGTAACTTTCAATGTGACCGGCACTAAGTTTGTGTAGTTGCAGAGAAAGTTTCAGGCTTGCAGCCGACAAATTGCTAATGGACTGATCAGAATCAATTATGTATGCTAAGCTATGCTAAAAGTGCTACCGCCAGATACAAAGATCGGCTGAATGGATTCAAAAACGGTAAAACTCAACTATTTAACTCTAGGGGACTTGTAAAATGAGCCTATTTTCAAAACGTTTTCCTTTAAAACACAAAATAATTGTTGTAAAAAAAATACTCCCACTTTTGCTCTTCGGTCAAAAATGACACCATAGGAAATGAATGGGAAATCTGTAAAAACACAAATTCACAGAAAATAATCTATATTTCTTACAAACAAACAAAATATCTAAAACTTAATAATAATTAGTCTTTGAGATTTTTTAAATATATATTCAAATCCATCAAAAAAAAAAAATCATTAAATGTGTTCAAAACAGAACTAGGGAATTCTCAAGCCTCTCCATAGAGACCTCTAGTGATTACATTTACATTTATGCATTTGGCAGACGCTTTTATCCAAAGCGACTTACATTGCATTCAAGCTACACATTTTACATTTTGTCAATTCTTGCTTTCCCTGGGAATTGAACCCATGACCTTGGCGTTGCTAGTGCCATGCTCTACTGTTTGAGCTATAGGAAATCTAAGCGATTACACCGATGGTTGCATGATTTCTTAAATAATTCCAAAAGAGGGCGCTAATCTGCCTTCAAAAAAAATATTTTGAAGGCCTAGTCTCTATTTTAACCTGAAATACTGCAATAATTATATTTTAAAAAAATAAATTACAAATGTAAAAAATTTAAAAAAATTCAATGGCAAAAATAGACCATAATTATTGCATAAATATAAAAAAATACCATTAAATCATCTCAAAATACAAAATTAAAAAGAAAAAATATTATTGAAGAAAACAAAATAAATTGCATTGGTTTTACTGGGATAGACAAAGTTTAATTTTTAGGTGTCCGGTCACTTATGACCGGGAAGACAACCAATGCAACCCCTAAACGAAGAGCACCAGAGGATTAAAAGTATAATGAACTATTCTAAGTATACTTGGCTTGTAGTTGTGTTTAATCTTTTAATTGAGTAACCTATTAAATACTTTTTTCACATAGTTATACATACTGTCTTATAAAGTTGTTTGAAAATATTTAAAGTATCTGAATTTTTGTAGGCTAGTCCACTGGTAGTGTGCATAGGAATTTACTTCAAATGTGCTTTACAATTTCCCTCCATTGACATGGATTTTCCAGCTATCCGTGTTTTCACTGTTATCCATCTGTTTCCGGGGGGCGCTACTGTAAAAAAGAATGTTGGTACAACTTCTGATGAGGCGGCGGAAGTAGTATACCAATGGTATTTTGTGCTAGTTAGTGAAGAGGCTAAGTGTTTTTCGGATCATTGGCAAGGTTTCAAAATGATAATTTCTACTATTTTTTTTTGTTATCAGATGGTGCCACAAGGCTTAAATGAAGGTTACTGTGAAGCAACATTTGCAACATGAATGACACACACTAAACATTTCAGTTTAGTACATTTATTAGTTAATTAATAATATCACAATAAAATAAACAATAACATTTTATTGTCCTTAATTGTCCTTACTTTACTGACCTTCCACAAAAGTGCTGCTGTAAGACTACAACAGCGTCCTGGCCCTAATGCATGAACAACCTGCTGTCTGTACTTCACCTGTCACTGATGTTAGCACCCATGCCTTGTGATGGGATACGTGTAGGCTCAGGCTCGGCTCAATGTCCCCTTTTAGACTGATACGCCTCTAAGCTTTTCAAATTGCTCGTCATCCTCCCAACCAACTACCGCAGAGAGTAAATGTACTGTTGTTTCACCCTTTTGAAGTTCGTTGAGGTTGTTCCCACATCGTTAGCAAATTTGGATAGCTTGAATGACTGTCAACTGTTGAATGTCAATAAGCTTTGTTTCCATCCACCTATTTTTATGCGCATTTTGGCAAAAAAATGCTGAATGGAAACGCCAAGATGCGCATGAATTCGTTTGAGTCGGACAAATGTTCTATCCGATACAAAAACGTGTGCATAAACTACGATGGAAATGCATAAAGTCCCACGTGTTTACTTCGAACTGGAAGACGCTCCCACTGTTGACGCAAGGCTTCATGGGGCGTAGGAAACTTGTGGATACAGTAGATCTCCAACTGTCAAAATTTGAATTGACATATAAAGACACTCACTCACTCACATGCATGTTTTCACTGTTACACAGTAGGGGGCGCTATTATGCATCTTATAGTACAGAATCTCCGGATCAAAACACAGGAGAAGAAGAGAAAAACAAGAGATAGAAGATTGGTTACGCCAATGTAAAACAACGCCATCATCAAACATTAAACAGCATATAAATCTAAACTGCCAAACGTTACCAAATGAAATGTCAAGTGTCAATCATTCAAGTGTTGATAAAAAGGGATGCACGAAGCTTTTGTAGAATGAAATGTTTTTAAAAGGGAAAGAGTTAAAATACAGTTAAAGGTATTTTTCAAGTATAAAATATTAATATAGGAACAGAGTTTTATGCTTAAAGTGCAAAAAATAAACTATAGGAATGGTTATGTTCACTTAAAGAAAAAATATAGTAAACTACTAGTATACTTATAAGTTAACTTGCAAATGCAGTACAATTAAACGTATGCTTGTATATACTAAAAGTGGGTCAATATAGTCCCAAGCAGTATTGCTATTTTATACTTTATTTTATACTATTTTCATATTTTTATTCTTAGAATTTGTATTACTATGTTCTTGTTGTGTTTGTATTGTATATGTGCACTGGAAGCTTCAGCACCAAGAAAAATTCCTTGTGTGTGCAAGCACACTTGGCAATAAAGCTCTTTCTGATTCTGATTCTGAAAACTACCTACACTGTAAAAACTTGTTCAGTTTACTTAATTTAATGGTGCAAACTCGTTGCCTTAATTCAATTAAGTAAGCATTACTTAATTGCATTAAGTTGTTCTTACTTAATCCTTTTAAGTTTTGTCAACTTAATTCTATCTGTGATCTGAGGAAGTGTACTCCCAGAGTGCATTGCGGCATGAATAAATGAATTGCTTCGTTTTACTATTTTGGGCTTTATTTTACTATTTGTCTTTTGTCAGTATAACCACAATAACGACAGCAAATAAAATTATTAATTATTAATATTAATAATATTCTATAGTCTTATTAATAATAAAAAAAAAAATTAAATCCTTGTTGTGTTTTGTATGCTGAATGTTGAAGTCTGTGTGTGTGTGTGACTCACTCACGCATGGTCAATTGCTAATGTCACAAATATAAAGGGATTATTTCAACCCAATTAAAAGGTTATGCCATAAAAAAAAGTTAAAAGATCATTAATTGACAAGAAATATAGATATGTTATATATCATTAATGGACAAATATTATATATATATATATATATATATATATATATATATATATATATATATATATATATATATATATATATATTTCTTCCCTTCTTTTGAAATCATACAACTATGATTTCTTGTTGCATCGCTGCATTAGGAAGTTAATTACAATAATATGAATGAAGTTCCAAGTGCCCAACCAAAAGGAACACTGTAAATTTCCATCTCTTTGCCCAAAAACCGGATACTAATGACTTGGTCAAAAGGAATTCTGCGTGTAAGCCTTTTCAGCATTTTGGTGAAGTTCTCTTAATTTATTGATATCTCATTTTAAATCTGACTCCATGAATAATTTTATCTGACTCCAATTCTATCTGACTCCATAAAGTGTGTTACATCTAGAGTTTATCAGCTGATTTGAAGATTAGTTGCGATTTAATTTAGATCGTTGATTTTTCGTAGTATCACTTATTTTCAAATATTAATATCCTCCATGGGACCCGGAGTCTCAAATAGGCTAAGTGTCCGGATTTCGCTTGCTCTAACACACAGATTAGTCAGTTCTGATATTACAGAGGATTGCAGGGTGAACTATCTTACCTCTAAGTGAGTCACACATGTGCACTCAACGTGTAATTTTAGTGATAGTCACGGAAACTGCAACTTATAATAGCAGTGGCAGTCAGAAATCAGGTTTTCCCTCATGCAGGGCTCAATGCTCCCGCTATGGAGTTCCCAGTATGATCTGCCCTGGCAGAAAGATCTGCGGTAACCCCTACTTACCCCGCATGGACATGAATAAAATTATGATTTCAGAAAGATACAGAATAAATCAAGATTAACATTTATTTTGGCCAGACCGGAAAAGTAAATAAGTAAACAAGAATCCATGGTACACAACTGATCAGCGTAAAAACATAAAACACAATTGCAAAGCAATATGAAAATAATTTAAAAGAGTCATCATGTCTGGCACATCTACATGCAGTTTGCACGGGGGGTCTGGCTACAGAATATTCCCCCTGAGAGTTAGATTATCCAGCCTTAAATACTCCAACTAGAACGAAAGGTTTGTAAATATTTGCAACACCCCCACCTGGTTTTGGGGGAGTGGAATAGATATCTTTGAAGAGACTACTAAAAGGAGAACTGAATTCTCATTAGTTTTCCAATCTTTCTAATACTACTAGTGACTGCAGTGAAACTGAGACCATTTTACCATTCGCACTGAGACCTTTAAAAAGACATCAAACATGAAAGGGATAAAGCAATAGATTTACAAGATACATCATCACTGGTATATCTGGATTTGGTGACTTGAAAACATGACAAGGAGAGGGCAAAATGGAGAGGAATGTTTGTCAGGGTGTTGTCACAGTTTCTGTGAGATCTTCTCTCAAGATTAGTGACTTTTATTGTTCAATTGCTGAGGTGTGTATCTCAGCTTTTGTCTTAGCACCAAAATCGACTCTTACAACACTAATCACAATTATGGTGAGGTGAGTGGAGGTAATGAGTGAAAAGTCTATAAAAAATTGCCCCGCCTCAAAAACACTTTGCCCGACTGCCCACCCACTTGTTTTTTTTTTGTTTTTTTTTTTGCTTTGGCAAAATGATACTCAAACCAGTCCAGTAATGTTTACCTGGGTTTTCTAAGTAACAAAGGCATAGCATGCAAATAGTTCTACAGGGAAGACTCGGGAGAATTATATCGACAATAGTGCATTTATTAATAGCACAGCAAGCTAATAATATACAAAGTCAATTTGGCGTAGGCCCCGTCCGTAGGCATAACCCGAGGGTATCGGATCTGCATTTCCTGCCTGAAGACGAGGGCAGGGGCGCAGCCGACCCCCCGGGAGGTATGGACAGGACCATCCTGGTGGTGGTGGGGAGGATGGGGGTAATCGTCGCTTCAGTATCTGCGAACTCAAACATGTGTAAGTACCGGGCTTTTATACAGTGAGCATGAGGATATAATTGGGTTAGAATGAAGGCAATAAGTGACGTAGTAATTGAGTCTTTCCAGCAGAACTTATGCTAGAGCTTCATTTCTACAGGGAAGACTCGGGAGAATTATATCGACAATAGTGCATTTATTAATAGCACAGCAAGCTAATAATATACAAAGTCAATTTGGCGTAGGCCCCGTCCGTAGGCATAATCCGAGGGTATCGGATCTGCATTTCCTGCCTGAAGACGAGGGCAGGGGCGCAGCCGACCCCCAAAAGTAGGTGGAGTATGAATACACCGGGATGGGGCCCGCCAACCCCCAAAAGTTGGTTACTGAGTATACCCACCGGTCTAGAATCCTGGGGTTCCTGAAAAATGGAGAAAAAAGTTACTATGTGGTAGAATTCAGATGTGAAGAGATACGGCATGCCTATAGCTTAATGGAAAGACAATTTATTTATTTGTATTATTATTATTATTAGTCGTATTATATATTTATTATATATGTAGTTTTTTTTTTTTTTTTTTTTTTTTTTTTTTTTAATTTATTTTATTTTATTTATTTTTTTTTTTTATATATTGCCAGTTCACTCCTAGGAAAACACAGAGACAAGGCCTCATTGGACCATACAACAGCCGCCTGGCAAAAATAATAAACAGGCCTCATTGGACCACACGGCCTCATTGGACCACACACGGCCTCATTGGACCACACGGCCTCATTGGACCACACAGACAGAGCCGCATTGGCTATAATAGAACGGTCACATTGGACCACATATAGCAGGCCACCTAGGGCCGTACATAAATCACACATAATCTGGCCTCATTGGACCACACGGCCTTTATAGACCACAGAGACAAGGCCTTGATGAGCCACCCGGCCTATACAGACCACAGAGACGAGGCTTCTAAGCCACAACGGCCGCTAATGCCACAAAGAGACGAGGTAAGACTGGACTGCACGTGAGCGAAGGCACTTGGCTAGAAATGTTTTTTTTTTATTTTTTTTTTTTTTTTTTTATACGAAGACTTATGCCCCCAGGGGGCGACTGGCCACTATTGGCATTTTTTAAGGACAAGACCAAGCCACTAGTGCCACACGAATACAAACCACACGAGACTACGGCATCTAAGCCACATTAAACATATGCCCCAGGGGGGCCACTGGCCGATCAGGCATCTTTTTAAAGGACAAGGCAACCATATGCCACAAGGCGCCAAGCCCCACATGAACACAAGGCCCACGTGGCCACAAGGCCACTAATGCCACACATAGACGGACATACTTGAATACAAGGCCACTAGGCCACATTTAACCATGCCATGAAGGCCACAAGACCACAAGACAAGGCCACATTAGGCTACACGGTCACAGTAGACCACACGGAACATAGAATGTTTCCTAAACCATAATCCCACACTTAGACAAGACGTACAGACGATGGCCACTAAGCCACACGAAACGAAGCCGTAAAGGTCGCACCCTTGAAGGCCGAACATGGAACAAGGCAACATTGTACCACAGAGACGAGGCCCGCCGGGCCACAAGGCTGCTAAGCCACACAGAATGAGGCCAACGAGACAGAGCCGCTAGGCCACACAGAACATGCCATGCTTAATGGCCACAAGACCACGAGACAAGGCCACATTAGGCTACACGGTCACAGGAGACCACATAGAACAAAAATATCGCATTAAATAAAGCATTCATTTTTTATTTTCTATTTTTATTTATTTATTTATTTATTTATTTATATATATATATATATATATATATATTTTTTTTTTTTTTTAATTTTTTTTTTTAATAAGATTATTTAAATAACGAACATGTAACAAAGGCACAACGGCTGCTACAGCCACATAGAGACGAGGCCACGTTGAACAGAGCCGCTAGGCCACACGTATTAGATGACTAGAAGTCGTTGAGGAGTGCTGGCTAGAATAATAACGGGATGAGGGAAATAAGATTAAGACACCACCACCAGTAGTTGCATAGGAATTTACCTTATGGTTACTGTAGAGCTTGCTGGGCTTGAAGAATGGTTTTAGAATCGGGTCTTATGTATGATTCAAAGGCCGAGGAAGACCATCTACCCAAAATCTTGATGGCCGACGATGGGATTCCTCGTTCAGCTGCTGTAGTAGCTGCCCCGATTCTGAATGAGTGGCCGGTATAGAGAGAGGGGGATAGACTGCAGCTTTTAACGACAGAGTTTAACTGGGTTCTAAACCAGCCTTTTGAGAGAGGTGCACCGTTAGGTAAGATAAAGAGAGGGGCATAATTAGAAGTTTTAGGGCGGATTTTAAGGAATTTAACCATAGATGTGAATGGACAAAAATTATTATTGATTTTGGGGAAAAATAAGGTGACGCCGGAGCCTTGAGCGTCGTTTTTTGAGTGTTTAAGAATTAGAGTGAAGCAATTAGGTGAGAAACGAATATCGGAAAAGGAAATACCACGGGTAGGATCGAATGTATTAGTATCTGAGGCGAATTCACCTGGACGCATGAAACCGTAGAAAGCAGCTAGAAACACTGCTTCTAGTAGAATATTGATGTAGAAGGAAAAAAGACCGTTACGGACGGAACTGATGAATCTATGCAACAACGGCAAAGTAATGGGTAAACGTTTATCTATTTGTTTACTAGAGGATTTGGCTAAGCCTTTAAGTAGTAAACGGATAGAAGTTTCGGAGAAAAGACTTGGAAAATTAGGATTATAGATTTTTGCGTGGAATTGGATACCGGCGAGGAGGCGGCGGATGGAAGAGATTTTTTGGTTTCTATTTTCGAAATTAAAGACGAGAAAGGAACAAACGGTCGAAATCAAAATGGGAAATACTGGAATTTGGAGGGCGAAACAGAACATAGAAAAACCTGACCATGCGGACGTGTAAGCTTTGAAAGTTGAGGGAGCGACACCTTTAGAAATATATTTCCTAGCCGATGTAAGCAGATCGTTTAATTTAATATTACTGCTGCTGGGAGAGGACAGGGTGTTGGGTCCGGGTTGGCTAACGGGCAGAGCCGTCTGAAAGTCTGAAATCGAAATCGAGAGAGCGCGTCAGCAATGACATTACAGTGGCCAGGGATATGTTCAGCTTTGATGATAAAATTGAAAACAACAGATTGCCAGATTAACCGTCTCACTAAAGGCATTATTGTAAGACAAGATGATCTGCCTTTGTTAATGATGGCAACTGTGGCTTCGTTGTCGCAGAGCATCATGATGCGTTTACGCGACCAAGTATGGCCCCAGATCATGCTAGCGACGGCTATGGGGTAAATCTCATAA
Organism: Gobio occitaniae; assembly: GCA_033150135.1. Taxonomy (NCBI): domain Eukaryota; kingdom Metazoa; phylum Chordata; class Actinopteri; order Cypriniformes; family Gobionidae; genus Gobio; species Gobio occitaniae. Next base: position 15,319 of record JARQWZ010003055.1, read on the forward strand.
AGCGCGGATGAAACTGAACCGGATAAAGTTTGAGGAAAATCGTTTGGCCATTTTTCTGCAAACCATTCTCCTTGAAAAAGCCCCCAAACCCGATAGAAGGGGCAGCGTCTGTGAATAATTGTAATTCGATCGACGATTCGAAAATGTTGTGGTAGAAAAAAGATATGCCGTTCCATTCGCTTAACAAGTGCTTCCAAAATTTAATGTCGGACAGACACCCTCCATCTAGATGAATTTGGTCGCTTAGTTTTTCAACTGAATGGGCCAAGATAAGCAATCGTGAAATGAAAGCTCTACCTTGAGGAATGATGCTCATGGCGAAATTAAGGTGGCCGAGCAGCGAGAGCATGTCACGTTTAGAGACGGTTTGTAGAGACGAAAAAGATTCAAGAAAAGATCTAATTCTTGCGAGCTTTTCGGAGGGAAGAGAAGCTTGCATTAAAACTGTGTCGAGGGTAATTCCTAGGAATTCTAACGAAGTAGAGGGACCCATGGTTTTTTCGGCGGAGAGGGGAACACCGACGTCACAGAAAATCTGTTTAAGTATACCGAGAATTGAAGATTGTTGAGACGGAAAGTCGATCAGCAGAAAGTCGTCGAGTAGATGTAAAACGAACGGAAGCTTGCAGACATTCAGCAGTATCCAACATAATGCTTCAGAGAGGCTATTAAAGATGTGAGGACTACTTCTGCAACCGAATGTGAGCCGTACAGCAAAATAGAATTTTGAATTCCATTTAACGCCGAAAAGTGGCCAGTCAGAAGGATGTATTGGCATCGTTTTAAAAGCGTCGGTAATGTCAGCTTTCGCCAACCAGGCTCCTTGACCAGCTATCTTGATTAAGTGGATTGCGTTGTCTACTGAGGCATAGTGTAGGGAAAAAGGTATTAGAGGTATACATTCGTTAACGCTCGCTGTGGAAGCAGAATGAGGAGAGGACATGTCGAAAATTAGACGTTTTTTACCGGAGTATTTCCGTGTTGCAACACCGAGGGAATTAACCCGGAAGGTCGAGAAAGGAGGAGAAGCGAAAGGGCCTATTACGTATCCTTTATTGACCTCTTTTTCTAGTAGATTAGATACCACTTCTGGTTCGTTTATAGCTGACTGTAAGTTCTTAGCTATAAAAGAAATGGTGAGATGGGAGAGGATACCCACCCGAAACCCCTGTGACAAGCCTGTGATTAGGTAATCGACAAAAGTCGGGTCGGGGTGAGAAGAAATATAGTTAGAAAGATTAGGAATATTAATTGGGGTTGAAGGGTGCTTTTTCAGAATTTTCTCCCTCTCCCTCTGATTGGAGGTTTGTACCGGCGGGGGCAGACCGATTTTGGGTGAGGATCCTTGCAAAAACTGCAGATGTGATTAAATTTGCATTGAGAAAAAGAACAAACAGATTCATTGAAATTAGCACAAGGAACAGCATTTCTAACTGGTGCGTAGTGTTTCCTGTACTCTTGTGGAAACCTTACGTTTTCAGCACCCTGGCCAGCACCGGGCGCTTGACTAGCGAATGCTTTCGGGCAGAGGGAGGCCGAATGTCCATGAGCGCTACAAATGGGGCATGCCAGCATTTTTTGACCACCGAAGTGGCGAACCAGCAATTCCGTGTCGGTAACGGACCAGTCTAGTCTGGAATTGTAGAGCGAGATGAAAGAGGCAGATTTGGCTGAGAAGGATTTGTGGTATTCGTAAAATAAGGTTCCCCCGTACCTTTGGTTAAAGTCAGCCATTAAAGCTAGATACAGATCTAACTCTTCCCTCCGATCAGGAAAAGACTGGCACAAGATGTCTCTGTAAAGGCTGAATGCGATGACGAATTCGCCGAATGAAAGATTCCGGTTTAATCTGGGATCGGAAGTTTTTAGAAAGACTGCCACGTCACCACAGTCTACCATTTTCCTGTCGACGGCAGGCGAGGGAAGCAGAAGTGAAGCCAAGTTAATGTCCTTACCTTGGACAATGTTCGCTCTAATAAGAGGGGACACTGTAGCTGCGGCTGGAGAGACGAAACGCCTACCGAAGGACTGAGCTGGAACTGCTGAAGAGAGGTTAAAAGAAGAGGTTTCGGGTGTGGCAGGGGCATCCTGAAATGTTGACTCTATCGGCTGGAAAAAGTTTGGAAGGGCTGAATTAGAAGGCGCGTTCGATGTATTACTTAAACCAATGTCTGATGGAAGTAGCTGGGAGGTTGCAGAGACGTTGATAGCTGGGGCCGGGCTATTGGGTTTATTAAGTGAGTGTTCGAACTTCGACATCTTTGATTCCAGGGTTTTGACAGATTGAGAGAGGCTTTGGACAGCTTGGAGAATTTGGGAGTTAACTCCGGCGGGCTCGGATGAATCCAACGAAGTAGAGGCATGAGAATGCTGCGTAGATCTTTTTGGGTGTGGTGACGAGGATTTAGCCGTTCTCTTCCTGCCAACTTGTTTCATCTGGCCGAGTGCGGGAACGGTTGCTGAGCTGTGAGGCGCAGGATCTGATGGATTGCCCAGAGTATTAAAGGCCAGGTGCAGTAAATCCTCTCTGGATAAACCTCGGCTGATGGGAATACCGGCAGCCTCTACAGCTATGATGATGTCCTCCGAAGCCCAGCTTGCCCATGGCGAGCCGCGGCATTGAATGCGCGAGCTGCGTCGTGTTGGGAGAGGAGAAGGCGGAACAAAATCGTCATCGGTATCGGAGTACTCACACACGACGGGCGTGTCAGTGGACATGGCGGTTTAGCAGGTGAGCGATACGTAATCGTCGCTTCAGTATCTGCGAACTCAAACATGTGTAAGTACCGGGCTTTTATACAGTGAGCATGAGGATATAATTGGGTTAGAATGAAGGCAATAAGTGACGTAGTAATTGAGTCTTTCCAGCAGAACTTATGCTAGAGCTTCATTTCAGATTACTTAATTGTTTAAGTACGTTCAACAAATTATTGGACATGAAGTAAAGTTTACTAAAAAGTCTTAGTAATAACAACTGTTGGATTTTACAGTGTAAACACACTGGGTTATACCAATGTAACTTTTTTTCCCCTTCTGTTTTATTACAAATGTAATTTATAAGGGCCAGATCAGATAGAAGTAGTTCCTTAAGGTGTTACACATTCTCACTTTATACAGAGAGCAGAAATCGTTATGACCTCCTCTCAGACAGCAGCAGAGGAGATGGAGGAAAATACACTGTCAGTTCTGCTGCTCTAAAACACACAGGAGTTTATGTGTGCAAAGCAGAGGGAGATAAACCAGCCTATAAGACAACATACAGCAACACACAACCACTGTGGGTCACTGGTGAGTTCACACCTATAGTTTAAATGATTGTTTCATCTTTAATAAAGACAATTTCCAAGTTATAGCTGTAATTGTCTTGTCAGGTGTTTCTCCTCCAGTGTCTCTGATCATCAGTCCCAGCAGAACTCAACACTTCACATTGGTCTCTCTCTCTCTGAGCTGTGAGGAACAGAGTAAGTCTGATGGATGGACAGTGAGAAGATACACAGACACTTTGGGGCTAGAAGATTGTTCATCATCACACCGGGGATCACAAACAGGATCTACATGTAAAATCAGCTCCACTAACCAATCACACACTGGAGTTTACTGGTGTCAGTCTGAATCTGGAGAGAAATATCATCCTGTTAATATCACTGTACACTGTGAGTCTGTGCTTCTGTATTTATTCCTTTCAATGACAGTTTACAATCAATGTATAAACAGGTTGATTTAACAAGAGCAGGAATCATTAGAAACTAATGTAAGCAACCAGCCAGAACATCATAGCAATACACTAAAAACACTCAGAAACCAGTGGGCAGTGGGTAAAAATCACTCAATACAGGCACTAAAATGTTTTATTTTGTGAAAATATAAAGCTTAATTTTTTTATTTAGTCTTGTTTTTATTGTGTTACTATTTTGTTCATATATTGCCTGTTTCCTGTGTTTCTGTAGCTGGTGTGATTCTGGAGAGTCCTGTTCATCCTGTGACTGAGGGAGATAATCTGACTCTACGCTGTTTATATAACTCAAACCCATCAATCCTCAGAGCTGATTTCTATAAAGATGGATCACTCATCCAGAATAAAACTACAGAGATGATCATCTCTACAGTCTCAAAGTCACATGAGGGTTTCTACTCCTGCAAACACCCAGTGAGAGGAGAGTCGGCCAAGAGCTGGATCTCAGTCAGAGGTGAGAGTCAATGAAACTGAGCTGATTTATTTCTTCATATGTCCTCGTTCAGATATAGTGCATGATAAAGTGTGTGTGTGTGTGTCTCTTTTTCAGGGTCTCATTCAGACTCTCAGATCTCGGTCCTCAAGATACTCAGTTCTGTACTGGCAGTTTGTCCATATCTGCTAGTGACAGTCATGCTGATTTACAAATGAAGCAGAATGAGAGATAAAACATATGACTGATTTATTAGAAGTCATTATATTTAATCGATCATCAAATCTTGATCAAGATCACCAAAACAACTATTGATAATATGTGATGTCACATTTGGCTTTGTTCACTGAGGGTTTGATCTTTGCTTCAAAAAGTGTTGTGAAATATGTTTTACAAATTGTCCAACTTGTACACTTAAAATTAATATACTTATAAGATGATGGTAGATCATAAAAGCAATAAATAGCAAGAAAAAAAGAGTAAATACTGAAATTGTTTACAAGTATATTTAACAGTTACATGAAGAGGAAGAAACTTCAGTCTGATATTAATTTGTTGTGACGGGCAGAAAATATCAGCGTCTTTATAGAATCTCTCAATATCTCTTTCACAAGCTCAGGCAGAGCATTATTACTGTAAAAATGTTTATGAATTAATCTCCTTTGTGTGTGTGTGTGTGTGTGTGTGTGTGTGTGTGTGTGTGTGTGTGTGTGTGTGTGTGTGTGTGTGTGTGTGTGTGTGTGTGTGTGTGTGTACACAACATATGGGAGTCACTCCTGATTCACAATGTCTAACATTTGTCATGTTATGGTTGTTAAAGTCAACATGAACCAGCTTTCCCACCTCACCTGACTTCCATTGATTCCATTTGATTTTATCCAGCAGGAATTAAATGTTGAAAATGGTTTAACTTTGGAATCGCTAAGAAAGGGTACATTTTTATTCCATGTTGACTTTAACAAGGTGCATGGATGTTACCGTTTTAACCTGTTTGGTTTTTGCTGTTTTTGACAAGTATTATTGGTAATATGGACCAGACCTTCATTGAGCTTTAGCATCGCAAGTACATCCCCATCCCACAGTTTACTTCCCACAATCCCCTTGAAAAACTTATTTTCCTCTTTTAATATTTATATTTTGCTTCATTTAAAATAAAATGTCTCTCTTAAGCCTGATAAGACTGACTCTGTAAAGTTTTTAATATCTTATCTTACTGCAATTTATCAGCATATTTCAGTTGCTGTTCAGTATTTATAAATGAAAGTGCAATTCTTTACAATGTTAGGCTTGTGATATTTGCATGTTTCACATTATACCCACATGAACACAATGTCATTTGTAAGCATGTATATTCCTTCTTTAAGTGTAAGTCTCCTGACTTGTATTTCTGCAGTATTTCATATTTTACTGTAATTGTTTACTTTTTAAATAAAGAAACAGAGCTTATTTTCTGATTTATGAATCAAGTTTTCTTCTCTCAATGGTTTGGATTTTGCAGCATAAAACAACTGTAATCTACAGAAATTACTACATTTATATGTCAGGGTTGTTGTAGGGAAAGGAGCGAGGACTCAAGGATGCAGAGGATAATGGGCTTTTAATGATAATAACAAAAAACAAGACAAGACAAACCAAAACTACCCCGAGGGGGAAAAACAGACTTGGCTTGACCAGGGAAACATGAGGTAAAGACGACGATTCCGCACTGGACTGCAAACACAAGGAGATTAAATAGGGAACAAACAAAAGAGGGTAACGAAGGAAGACAGGTGGGGCAAATTAACCAATAATCAGGAAACAAGGTGGGCGGGGTTAGACAATAGACACGAGCACATGGCACAAAGAAACACTTGACAAGACATGTGCTCACACCAAACATGACATGAACATGCAGCTAATGAGAACTCATCAGCTGCATGTTCACACAAAACATGACAACATGACGTAGCACGTAGCCAGTGAAAAAACACCAACCACGTGCTACACAACATAAGACAAAACATGAAAGCACACGGCTGATGTAAACATGAACCGTGTGCTACACAGAACAACACAGACAGAAGAGCACACGCTCACATGACAAAACAAACATGCGGAGCATGAATGTCCGAATCCCAACACAAAACTGAAACCCAAACTAGACCGAAGTGCTGGGATCCGAACACCACGCCCGCACACAAAACAGAAGGACAGAAGAGCACGCAGCTCGAGCATGCTCAAAGCTGCGTGCTCATACAAGACAGGACAAACAATACAGGAGTGTCAGGGCTCTGTCACAAATCCATGAATAAACTAGACAGAACCCTGACATTATATGGAGAGAAAATATAATGTAATATAACTATATAATTGTAAAAAAATCTTGAACATGCTTTTTCTTTGTACGGCCAATGAATTCACACAATATTTTTTTACACATCCTGTGGTTCTGACTGTTGTGTAAACATACTAGTGTTCCCATGAGAACTGCTGGTTGTGTGACGTTGGTGTTTTTTAACGCTACCTAACATGAACACGTGGTGTCAAGTTCTGATTATGTGTTTAGAGTTGTGAAACACAAGAACAGTGTTAACCGTTCTGAGGAATCTTTTAGAAAATGGTGTTATGTTGATGAAGTTTGGCTAATATAATGGATTTTAGTGTCTAAGTAATAGAGGAAAAACTATAATAAGGTTAGAGATTTATAAAATAAAATAAAAACTTTGACCCCAAGTATGAGCAATGATACAGAGGCTTGGCGATCACCACTAATTCCGATCCTTATGTGTTGAGCGTCATTCTGCATGAAGCACTAATAAAACAAGATTTGAAAACTACTGATGAGAGCTTCTCTTCACACCAGTTTATCTTTCTATAGCACTTCCTCTTTTACTCTCAGTCTCTCCATTAAATGAGTCATTCTACTATTTAGGGCACGTCATGTCCATCAAAGTCTTTTCTAATAATTTTCTTCAATTGATATTTTATCCATTAAAGAAAAGCAGATTATAATCTCACACAAATAATTTGTGCATCCCATGTTTCTTGAAATTGCCTTGATGTCTCTTAAGTTTTTGCAGTGTCAATTTTTGAAGTGAATCTCGAGTTCAAAATAAAACTTTCTATTAAATAATATAAATAAATAATATAAATAATACATCAAATCAGAATGCTTTAGAAAAATAAATTTAAATTAAATTTTCTTTAAATTAGGAAAATAAGTATGTCTGTCAAGTATACAGTATTTGTTCATCCCGTGGATTATGACAAAACCATATGACCATCATATGATGTTATTTTCTTCTGTGTTGGACTTTTTGAAGACATTATTGGATCCCAAATTTTGATTTATTTTCAGTGTTTATCTACAATAATCTATTGTCAAGGAGTGGGTACATTGTTAAGGTTTGCAGTAGTCAAGTCCAGTCCAGTCAAGTTAAGATCTTTATTGTCATACTCAGTACAAATAATTTTTTATTTTGTCCATTCTTCTCAGGAAGACAGGGCATAATTAAACAATAAAAAGGACAATAAATACAAACCTACCCATACCACCTGTACCCAACTTTACCCGTATGCCACCTCAATATCAGCAAAAGTGTTTTGCAACACAATATGATCACAAAAAGTACATTTTACTTATTTTTTTATATAAGTAAAAGGGATAGTTCACCCAAAAATGAAAATTAGCCCATGATTTACTCACCCTCAAGTCATCCGAGGTGTGTATGACGTTCTTTTTTCAGACGAATAAAATCTGAGTTATATTAAAAATGTTCTGGCTAATCCAAGCATTATAATAGCAGTAATAGTTGCTCAGTTTTTTTTTTTAAGTCCATAAAAAATGCATCTGCCCATCAAATAACGTGCTCCACGCGGCTCTGGGGAGTTAATAAAGGCCTTCTGAAGCAAATCGATGCGCTTGTGTAAGAAAAATATCTATATTTAAAAATGTATTTAATTTTTTTCTATGGCTCTGCATTAGCCGTCCCCGCGCCATCACTTCCGGCGAATAAGGTCAAAATACATGCAAAATACTGGCGTGATCATAGATATGTACATAGAACCTCTTTAGTGCCTGCGCAGATCGGTCGAATGAGGCATCTACGTATATATATCTTTGATCGCGCCAGTATTTTGACCTTATTCGCCGGAAGTTATGGCGCTGGGAATACTAGATGACATTCGTTTGATAAGAAGTAAAAAAATAACATAAATACTGTTCGGTTTCTCGCAGAAACCGATCGTTTCATGTCTTAAGACATCGATGTGTCGCCACAAGCCGCATGGTTTAAAGGAGTTATGAATAGAGAAATCAACTTTCCCTTGAGCTTTTGATATATAAGAGGTCATGGTAATATAAGAATATCCTGTAAGTTTCAGAGCTTAAATCTTTCTTGTTAGTCAAAGAAAAGCTTTTATAGACACCAGACCCCAAAAACGATCTTGTGCTTCATCCTTACATCATCGCGCGACGAAACACCGCCTCTACAGAATAATAAGCACGTGTAATTCAGTAGCCCCGCCCACCGACTCATGGAGATGGTTGGATTGCGCTAGCCAGCAGCAATAAACATGCCGAGGCACGATATTACGCTATTCCTGGTTGTGGAAGAACACAGTCGAGCGAAGGAGTGAGTGAGTGAGTGAGTGAGTGAGCGAGCATGCGTGCGTGATTTAGTGTTTGTTTGATATTTTGCGAGTTCTCTGAGCATTTCCCCCAGACGATTCCTAATATTATCCAATCCTAGCCGTGGGCGTTTACTTCCAAGTCTTCAGTTCGGCACGCCCATCAAATCCGAGTGTTTCTCAGAGAGCCTCAAAACCAAGGCAGAAAATAGCCTATTACTTATTCATTATGATGTTTTTGAATGTAAAAACCACACAAACGTCATAAGTTGACTTCAGACAACAGTATACATTTTTTTAAAAAGCCAGTTCATGACCCCTTTAATAAGGATTCGTATGTCTAGGTGTTTTTACTCTCATAGCTCTCATGCTCTAAAATATCCCCATTGACATGCATTATATGACTATCACACTGCAACGGTTGGAGTTAAAAATCTTAATTTGTGTTCTACTGAAGAAACAAAGACACCTACATCTTGGAAGCCCTGAGGTTAAGCAGATAAACATAAAAATTTAGTTTTTAGATGAACTATCCCTTTAAGGACACCTAATATAAAGTGGGACCACATGTTTTTTTTTTTCTCACATTATGAAAATACGAATGTACAGCTAATGGTTAGGGGACAAATAGTGTAAAGTGTCAAGAAGTAATAAAGTGTTAGTGTAAAGTGTAGTTTATAAGTTTCAAATGCATATTGTTCCAGCACAGTATGAGGTGTGTGATCGTCCAGTAATAAAGTACAGAGGGCATTTGAGCAGGGCTACTCTTATCCTGACTGACCTTGGTGGAAGTTGTAGTGGGTGACGACTATCAGTCTGATGGCCTGGGTTTATGGACTGCCTCAGTCCAAAGTGGATGTTCTGGTTGGTTTCTCCAGTACCATTTGCCAGACTTCATGAGGAGGAAGAACTTATGAAAGGGATGGTTGTGGTCACTAATGAAGTCCTTTTGTTGTAGATGTCCTGTAGGGGAGAGCTATCCCTATGATTTTCGGGGCCAGCCTTATCACCCACAGCAAGTTAGAACAATCCCTATAGTGCATCTGTTCAAGTTGTGGAGTATTTGTGGTGAAATGCTGAACTTCCTCAATCTCTGCAGGAAGTGCATTCTTGTGGTTGGCCTTTTTTTACTAGCTGGACTGTGATCTCTGTCCACTTGAGATCCTCACAGATGTGGACCCCAAGGAACTTATAGCTGTCCACTCTCTCTACCTCTGAGTCTCCAATCCTGGGGGTCAGATAGAAACACTCACCCCTCCTCATGTCCACAACCATCTCCTTGGTCTTGCTACTGTTCAGTGTGAGATTGTTAACCTCACACCATGTGACCAGTTCTGACACCTCTCTCCGGTAAGCATGTCAAAGTTTCCTGCAATGAGACCAATGCCTTTGGTGTCATCTGCAAAGTTTATGATGACGTTGTTTGGCTTTGCAGCGACACCATCATGTGTGAAGAGAGTGTAAAGCTTCAGGCTGAGCGCACAGTACAAATAATGACTCTGATGCCTGATATAGCCTAGATATGTGTTTGTTTCTTTCTAAGAAAAAAAATCTAATAATTGTAATTTTCCTGAGATTGTTACAGTTTTTACTGACTGTGTGGCTGTTCAATCTACAGCAAGCAGTCTAGTCTGATTCCCCAAAGAATGTCTCAAGTCGGTTCTTTGGTGAATCAAAATCATATACTGTGACAGATTCCCAAACGATTGACTCTAATGAGCCTGTTCTTTTAAGTAAATCATGCAGTGCTATAGTGCAGATTGATTTCCAAATGAATTACTCTTATGATCCAAATCTTTAGTGAATCTAAATCGAGCAAGCATTGAATAATTATTCCCAATCAGGTACTGAACTAAGACAGACACTGTTGCTCATGTACTATTGCCATGTTGTATTGCACATTTGTATTTGTCATTGCTGTGGTTGTTGTTGTTGTTTATGTTCATAGCCTGTCTCACAAATGTCCACCACGTGTAAACTGTGCAAATGAAAATAAGACTTATGACCTTTGTCAAGAATTGAAAAGACTGCTGAGAGTAGTACCAATTGCATTTAATTTTTCCAAATGTTTCCTCCTAAAAAGTAATAACAGAATCTTTATTCGAATCGTTCAGTAGCTGAATTCATTAAGAGGATCAGGGATGATAATAGTTAAATATCTTTTTATTCACATCCCTTGTCTTGGTGTATGAATATTAAACTGTATTCACAGGTACATATAAATTAGTGCCAAACTCGACACCCTTATTGTCAGAGGCCTAACAGAACAGAAATAGATTCAGCTTAGCGTAGTTTACGCTATATTTTGATGGTCCACTTTATAACTGTCCCAGCTATTTCAATCCAGGCCTGCTAGAGAAGAATAAGGGGGAAACCAATCTTGCACTCTACCCTACTGGATACTGTGTTCAGGGTATGCATGAATCAACAAAAGACAAAAAAAAATGGAAAAAAATGGATGAGTGTGAAACGTCCCATAAAGATGTTGAAGCATAATGGGCTTGATAAAGTGAGCAGTCTTTAGAATTAACAGTCTTATCGGCAAAGGGTAGGAATTGATGAAAGGAAGTATTTGTCCTTCTGGTTGTAGCCCAGGAGTCTTCAAATAAAATCCTTGGGCAGTTGCACCCAAGCAAACTCCCAATCCAGCGCTCAAGGGCAATGAAAGTCATGTATAATACAAAAAATCCTCTACAAAAGAAAACAACTCATTAACATTTATACAAACTCTTCTCCAAAGCATGCGCAAAAGATGAAATATGCAGCAAAACTGCAATGGAAACTGCATTTTTTCCCCCGCATTTACAGGTCACCTGGTACGGTGACGCATTGCTGCCACATAGGGCTTTTCCACTCAAGTATGTCGTAATAACGAGATCTTATGTCATTAAAACAACATATATTTTCTTCTAATAAGGACAGTGGCATAACTTTAACCTAGTAATGACAGACCCCGGTGCAGCCACACATATCATAACTATCTTTAGGCCTATTGTAATTAAGACATAATATTCAAGAAATGTATTCTTCCTACATAACATCCAAATCAGTAAAAATAATATAAAGCCTCCTGCTCGACTCCTCGATACAAAAGAAAGAAAAAAAAAGAGTTAAAAGTGTATTGAGTTGTGAAAGAGTGGTTCCCCAGACCGCGTTCTGTCCACCCAATCCGAGACGGAGTGAAACACGGACAAGTATAGGCTACTTTGGGCTACAGGTGTGCGGTTAAACGAACAGAAAGACACACAAATAAGTCAAAATGTCCATCTTGGCGAATTCTCACTTAAATGCAGTCAGATATGTCTTTAGTAAACAAACAGTAGGGAAAGTAAGTGACAGCAGCCTGATAAACCTGCTGTTGTCTGTCATTTAATGTTAATGAAACAACAAAAGAAAACGAGAGAATCATTCACTGCTCTTCATTGAATATCTTTAGTAACATTAATAAGAATCAACGTATATTTAGCTGATTTGGTGAAGACTGTGCAGTGTTTTATTTTTACATTTGATTATTTAATTTCTGTATAGGCTAGTATTATTTTAGTAGGCTAAAATGTTTATTTCCTTTTGTATATTTTTATATTGTATTGGTTCTATTGTTTGTTATTTTCTACTCTTTTATTGTATTACTGAATGTTTCAACTCACTGTTATTTGTTGGCAGTGAAACTCCTCTGAATGAACAGATTAAGGGGTTGGGGGTAATTTTGGGTTTTTTATGAACGCACTGACAGGGACCCCCGGACAAAGTCTAGCACTGCTTATAGTCAGTTGAATGTCTGTTGGGGTCCATCAAAATACAGTGTTAGCAGATATTAAGCAGACAGACTACTAGCACTCGAATGAGAGTTAGCTGACATGCAGTTGCAAAGTTACTTATAGAATTTCTAAGCGGACCATCAAAATAAAGTGTTACCCATAGTTGTGGTTTGGTTTGTTCTATTTCAGCTCGGTGCCATTAACCACTGAAGAACAGTAGTTTAACTAGTTCACTTTTCTGCTTCTAAAGTTATAAATACAGTTAATACCATTATTACAATAAAGATCCATCAAGATCCAGTATTGTTTCATTTTCCTTGAATCCTGACAACATTTTCTGTAACATTTTCTGTAACACATGAAGTACATGTATGTCTTTAATCTGTCATTATGCTCTAAGGATCTGACTGTAGGTATCAGGAAGTCTTGAGGCTTTAACTCAGTCTGTGTCTTTATCGTCTGTCATTATTCAGTCAGTATGGAGCTCAATCAACTTCCTCTTGTGCTCGGTGAGTATTATTTCTCTGTGTTTCAGTGGATGTTCATTTGCTCTTATATTATGAAAAGGATCAAGTTATTTAGTGTTCCTGGATTTTTCTTTTCATGCTGCTCTCAGAGCTTCAAATTCAGCTCTAGTCTATGAGTGTAAGACGAGCTTGAGAGAGGAAGTGTGCAGTTAGTGCTGTTTGTGAAAGAGAAATGCACTCTGTTGTGTTTGGGTCAGTCTGTTAGTTCAGTCACTCAGTTTGTAATGGTGTTTGTTGAATCCGTTCTGTTGCTTTGTTTTATTCCAGTTTGTTTTCCATGATGCCTTAAGTAGATATTCACTAGTTAGTCTTCAATAGATGTTCACTAGTATGCAATAGGCCTTTATCACACTTCCTATTTCCGGTAAGTGAAGCAGTGCACCTCTACTTCCGGTCCCATCACGACTCAATCAAAACACGGGTGTAACTGCAGCGATCCCGTGCTCTAATACTAAATAATGACATCCTTACCTCAGATTTGAACATTTCCTGACACTAAAAGAATAGAGGAGAGCATGGGTGAGACTGATATGGTGGGATGAAGTTGTATGTTTGTGTGTTGTAGGCCTATGCATTTCCAAACTGCGGATGTTTACGTCTCATATCGTCAGCCTGCTGAAATGTTCCCATCCAAATGTGCATTCTGAATAATAAATATATTTCTAACCTGCCGCAGTCCAGTGATTGTCTTCTCATTAACAGTGTTTCTCTTACTAATCATATTTCATACCTGTTGTTACATTTTTTAATTAATTTGACTGATAAACACCCTTACGAAAGTTAACCATGGTTTTATTATAGTAAGAATGTAGTAACAATGTTTTTTTTTCGTGGATTGACTACCATTTGTATTAGTTTTACTAAAAAATACCATGATAAACTACAATAACCATGTTTTATTTTATTTGTAATAAAAACCATGGTTAATTTTCTTGTAATAAATAGATGAATGAATGCGCGGTAACTGCCTTAAAGAAAGTAAACAATGTTAAGCATTTAATTAATCTTAAACAGTAATACGTTAACAGCGTGACTGAATTTTGGCATAAATGTGTGAATTACATATACTGTAGGCTACAGTGAAATGATTGTCACTGAAAAGTGACAGAACAATGACTAAAATATTAAATCAATATGTTCATTCAGATCTTATTCGTCAGGTCTCACACACACTTAATCGCGGACACTATTTAGACGTGCACTGACACCGTGTGGTGAAATAATCACGTATGTTTACGACCCTCGGCTTATGTCGGATTAAAAAACGACAAGTTCAACAGAGTTTGGAAAATCCTGTACACAGTAATGATCAGTTTATCTCTTCTCCTGTCTCGGAAAATGTCCGGATTTTTAAATCATCCTCCAGATGCTTATTTTAATGGTCGTTTGTTCAGCTAGGTGTTCACAGCACATTGAAAACATGCATAACCGGAAGAATCAGCACACTGCTTCGACGCGCACTTCCGGTATTCAATTCCTCTGTGATAAAGGCCTATTAGTAAGAGTTTATCTTTAATCAGACTTCAGAAAGACTTTGAAATTAAACATTTCTGTGTTGTGAAGTTGAGAAACATGTGAGAGGGAAATCATTGTGTTTCACAAGCAAAGAAAGAATATACATCTATAAAATGCCTAAAGTAGTGCACAAAGTCGATCAGCTAAATGTTCCCATTTTAATAATTGTTAGATGTTCCTGTATTTGGCTGAGCTGTCACTTTGGTGGCTTGCCAGTGTAGGAGATTTCTCTAAATAAATAAGCTTGTGTTCTTATGTGGAGAAGAATTTGCTGAAGGTATTGTTGGGGTAACAGTTTAGGACCCAAGACCAGTAGTGAAAAATGAAGACCAAGAGTCAGGAGTCAGATTAATTAAAGAAAAATTTACTGAAGAATAGTTTGCAGTTTCATCAGCAGAAGCCAGCTTCAAGAAGAGTTCGTAGGCCGCGCTCTCTCTAACAGTCTTCCCGCCTCCGTCTAACGTACATACAATTTTTGGAACAGTTATACTGTTTTCAAGGTCTAGACACATCATTACTGCCATGTGGAATGATTCTGATTGGCAGAGAAAATGCCCAGTCACAGTAAATTTCCACACAAGGATAGATAGCAGAGCATATCACTAAAATGGGTAGACTAGTTGTCGCCCCATGATAGATTTTTAGATCACAATGACCCAGGAGGTCATAGAAAGACGTCTTCAGGTCTGGTGTCGTGTGCAGAAAATGTCCATCTTCAATATTGGGCCTGCACCGATCATGCAACGCACATACAAAAGCTCCAGAGAATAACAGTTCCCTCAAGGTTGAGAACATCTTAACTAACTATCAACAAGGCACATCTCCAAAACATGCTGATACTACATCTAGTACAGAAGTGAATTTATTCTATTTAGTAAGAAAAGCATATAAAAGAGTCCCCGAAAGTCACGTAGACCTGTATCCAAAATCCCTCATTAAATATAGTTATAGGTGAACTGATTTATCAAATATAGAAAATACTTATAACTTGATTATCATTGATTCTTATTTTAATATTGATCATAAAATCATTCTTGAAGGATATGTGTATGAACGAAGAGGCACAGGTATCTGACCTGCCCCTTCAGTATCAGTGCAGCACGTTCTTCAGCGATGATGTTAGTCTGCAGGACAGACCCTTATATCTAAAGCTAATTCACAAACAAAAACATCAAAGGGACCCCTAAGAGAAACACAGCCGGTTGCATCATGGGAAGAACTTTGCAAATAAGATCCCACAGAAACTCTCTCAGGATAACCTGTCAGGGTTGGTGAAGGGAAAGGAGCGAGGACTCAGAGATGCAGAGGATAATGGGCTTTTAATGATAATAAAATAAAGCAAAACAAACTACCCCGAGGGGGAATGACTTGACTTGACTTGACGGGAGCAGGGAAACATGAGGTACATTCGACAACGATTCTGCACTGGACTGCAAACACAAGGAGATTAAATATGGAACAAACAAAAGAAGGTAACGAGGGAAGACAGTTGGGGCAAATAATGAACCAATAATCAGGAAACAAGGTGGGCGGGGTCAGACAATAGACATGAGCACATGGCACAAAGAAACACTTGACAAGACGTGCTCACACCAAACATGACATGAACATGCAGCTAATGAAAACTCATGAGCTGCATGTTCACACAAAACTTGACAACATGAAAGCACGCAGCCAGTGAAAAACACCAACCACGTGCTACACAACATAAGACAAAACATAACATGAAAGCACACGGCCGATGTAAACATGAACCGTGTGCTACACAGAACACACAGACAGAAGAGCACACGCTCACATGACAATACAGAGCACACGAGAACGAGCAAATGCTCATTCTGTGCGCTCGAGACAAAACAAACACGCAGAGCATGAATGTCCGAATCCCAACACAAAACCCAAACTAGACCGAAGTGCTGGGATCCGAAAACCACGCCCGCACACAAAACACAAGGACAGAAGAGCGCGCGCTCACACAAGACAAGACAAACAATACAGGAGTGTCAGGGCTCTGTCACAAAACCATGAATAAACTAGACCGAAGTGACAGAACCCTGACATTACCTACAGATGAGTTTGATGATCTTTACATTTAACAATACAAATAATCGTTCATGAGTTTTTTTACTTTGTGTTTTTAGTGCTGATTTCAAGCATCCCCTCTGGACACACTGAAGGTGAGTGAATAATATCTTTCATAACATATGGGTGATTCTGTTTCAAACCTGCAGTGAAAAGGAGGGACTTGATTTTAAAATACTGCTTTTTAAACAAGTTATATAAATGATTCATGTGTTGTGACTAGTAACACCAGACAGACAGTTCTGAGGTGACCAAAAAAATAAAAACATAAAATTGCCAATTTCTTCAGAAATATTTCATAGCTAAATTTAGTTTATTTGTGTTCTTTGTATCTTTTGTGAAGAATATAGAAACAAAATTAAACATATTTAATAAAAATATTCAGAGTTGCTGGACCTGCAGTAATAAAGTCCTTTGAACAACAATGGTTTGCAAGCCTTTGGTCACTGATGTGTGTCTCTCCGACTGCTGGTGTAGATGTAGGTGGTGTGACAGCCTGTTTTGAGCTCAGAGCTACTAACCTAAAGGATGTGGGTTTGAACCATAGGGCGGTCTTTTCACTTTTGTTGTCCTTTAATTTTGTTTCTGTTATTGCTGCCAGCAGCTCTATTACATTGTTTGTGAAATAAAAATGCACTAATGTTTTACCAATGAGAGAATGAGATCAGTGACAGTACATGGCATTGGCAAGTGTTTTACTCTCATAATGAACTGCTCTGAGAACACAATGGCCCTCATTTATCAATCTTGCGTAGAAACGGGCGTATATGTTGGCGTAAAATTATGCTTACACTCCTCTCACCGCCTGATTTATGAAGCTGTGCGCACCTCTGAAATCCAGGCGTACGCAAAACCTGCCCTTGATAAATGCCGTGGCTTAAAACGATCGTCATTAGAATAACACGCCCCTATACTGTATATTCAAGTCTCTGCCTCCCCCACGCCCTCATTTTACACCATGGACATACGGGAGACGGCAAAGAAGCGAAACTTCTCTGACGTGGAGATCGAGACCATCACCAGGGAAGTGGAAAAAAAAAAAAATTGTTTTATTTGGGAGTTTAAAGAGTGGGATTAAAGGCGCCCACAAAAAGGTGTACGGTGGAAATCCAGTTTAAATAGCTGTTTGGATGAGAAATTACCTATCACAATTCATTATTTTACAGCACGTGTTCTGAAATAATTAGCATTTAATTTCGTATCACTGGGGTGTACAAGATGATGATGTGATGTGGAGTACCATTCATTCACATTAATAATTGCATGACAATTTGTAAGATTCTTATTATTATTATTATGATTTGTATTATTAATGACGCTTATTGTTATTTAGAAGAAGAATGTCGTTATTATTATTATTTATTTTATTATTATTTCAAAGAAGAAGAATGTCATTTTTATTATTTTGTCAGTCTGAATTATTTTCAGTCCCAGTCCGTGCGCAGCTGCCGGGCCTAACCTTGAACCGTCAGGTAAAGCGCACAGGCTCGCAACTGGAGGAATAGCCTACCTACAAATCAAATGCTTTGGTAAAGTCGCACAAATTAAACATTGAAGTCCATGTTGCACAAAAATAAACACTGAAGTTTATAATTAGCCTACTATATCCCTATTCGCACGGGATTAGTAGCCTATTATGTGGGGACCTCTGGTGATTTGTAATAATTGCAGGGAATGTCTGTGATCTTAATCCCGTGCGAATCGGCCTGTCTGTAGGCTAATATGTAAAGTAAAAATTCCCCCGCAAATGACCTACCATATTTCGCCGAACTCCGAGGTCCTGTGATAATAGGCTATTAGTCCCGTGCGAATCGGCATCTCTGTGATTTGGCCGGGATTAGGCGGATCGTATATCATTTTTGCAAGGTTTTTGTGTCCTGTGGGCATTTCTATCTTTATCTTTCACGAAGAATGGAGCTAGGCTGCATATAGCCTAATGCGCACCGTTATGAATTCCCGTGCGGCCGCGCGGAATATAGTTTCACTTTAGAATGAGCAAAAAATTCGGAGTAAATTGCTTGAATGGTGTGTTTAATATTATTCTTAATGAAAAACACAAAAACAGAACAGTACAATGACAACTCGCTTAAATGGGCACTTTTACATTTAGCTTTGAAACTGAATCTTCCGTCGTAGGCTATATTATTATTATTGCTCAGTTACGTTTTTAATTGCGTATGTTCTCTAACTGAACAAATTATTTTTATTACTATAAAACAATCAAAATGATATCGATGCGACTGTTTATAATTTCATACAGCTATATCTATAACGAAAAAAACATTTTCAAGTCTTTACATCTTATCCGGGAGATAAGTCAGTAAATTCGAGTAAAATCACAACTTATCCCGTGCGAATGCGCCAAGCAAAATTCAGATGTGGGGAGTAATTTCTAAATCACACGAGGTCCCCAGATAATAGCGTACTTATCCCGTGCGAATAGGGCTTTAGTTGTTGTTGTTTTTTTTACAGTGGTCATAATATAGCATATCTTTGTCAGTGCGTTTTGTGGTGTTAGGAATTGTTTTTCTGCACATTTTCGCACTAACTCAAAATCGGCGTACACCACCTCATGAGCTGGCGTAGGATTTGAGCGTGCCGTACGCCAACGTCCATATTGATAAATCTCAAAGGCCCTCATTTATCAAAAGTTCGTACACCAAATTTCCAGCGTACACCTGACGTACACCCAGTCCCTCCCGTCCCGCCCTGGTCAGTCCCTCCAGTCCAGCTCGGGTCTGTTTCGCCCTGGTTTGGTTCGCTCTGGTCTGTCCCTCCCGCCCCGCCCTGGTCTGTTTCGCCCCGGTCTGTCCCTCCCGCCCCGCCCTGGTCTGTTTCGCCCTGGTCTGTCCCTCCCGCCCCGCCCTGGTCTGTTTCACCCTGGTCTGTCCCTCCCGCCCCGCCCCGCCCCGCCCTGGTCTGTTTCGCCCTGGTCTGTCCCTCCCGCCCCGCCCTGGTCCGCCCCGTCCTGGTCTGTCCTCCCGGTCCCGCCCTGCCTTTGTGGAGCGTCTGGTAGCCGCTCCTTAAAGAGGGGGTAATGTCACATGTCTGTCCTGTCTTGTAGAGCACTTGGTGTTTGTTGTTTTGGGCTATGTGCTCGTGTCTCTGTCTGATCCCTCCCCCTTGTTATCTGATTAGTGTTTAATTTCTCCCACCTGTTCCCTCCTGATTTCTTCCCCTTTATATAGCTCCCTTGTGTTCACTGTCTTTGTCGGTACGTTGTTTAACGTCTCCCTTCCCCGTGTTCCGCTCCCTCTCCTTGACCTGTTTTGGTATGTTGTTTGTTTTGATATGTTATTTTCGTGTTTGATTATGTTTCTTCCCCTTGTGGGTTTTTGTTTTTGATTATGTTTATAAATAAATTTATATATTTATAAATACATTTTGTAAATAAATCATCCCTTCCGGCATTTGAGTCTTCACCCTAGTTTGTTTTAGTGTAAACGTAACAAACAACAACAACAACTAAAGCCCTATTCACACGGGATAAGTAGGCTACGCTACTATCTGGGGACCTGGTGTGATTTAGAAATTACTCCCCCACATCTGAGTTTTGCGTAGCGCATTCGCGCGGGATAAGTTGTGATTTTACTCGAATTTACTGACTTATCTCCCGGATATGATGTAAAGACTTGAAAATGTTTTTTCGTTATAGATATAGCTGTATGAAATTATAAACAGTCGTATCGATATCATTTTGATTGTTTTATAGTAATAAAAATAATTTCGTTCAGTTAGAGAACAGACGCAATTAAAAACGTAACTGAGCAATATAACAATACACTCTAAAAAATGCTGGGTTAAAAATAACCCAAGTTGGGTTGAAAATGGACTAACCCAGCAATTGGGTTGTTTTAACCCAGCAATTGGGTTATTTTAAGCAATCTGAAAGTTTTACAGTGTGAAAAGCTTGTCTCATATTTAGTTTTTGCCAAAGTTGTACAAAAAATGACACGTTCAGATAGCGGTAAAATCACAAAGTATTTCTACAAACAACTTTGGTCCCACTTAAGAGTCTTTAACTATATATGTACTAACATTCAAATGAATCATGTGATACAATGCCTGTAATTGTGTACACGTTTTTACATTGTACTTATAATCTGTATTCTGTTATAACATCTATAGTTACACTATTGACCCTACACATTTAAAAAAATGCTGAGTTAAAAATAACCCAAGTTGGGTTGAAAATGGACTAACCCAGCAATTTGTTTATGTTAACCCAGCGATTGGGTTGTTTTAACTCAGCAATTGGGTTGTTTTAACTCAGCAATTGGGTTGTTTTAACCCAGCAATTGGGTTGTTTTAACCCAGCGATTGGGTTGTTTTAACTCAGCGATTGGGTTGTTTTAAGCAAACATTTAACCCAACCGCTGGGTTAAAACAACCCAATTGCTGGGTTGGTCCATTTTCAACCCAACTTGGGTTATTTTTAACCCAGCATTTTTTTAGAGTGTAGGCTACGACGGAAGATTCAGTTTCAAAGCTAAATGTAAAAGTGCCCATTTAAGCGAGTTGTCATTGTACTGTTCTGTTTTTGTGTTTTTCATTAAGAATAATATTAAACACACCATTCAAGCAATTACTCCCAAATTGGTGATCATTCTAAAGTGAAAGTAGCCTATAGGCTATAATCCGCGCAGCCGCACGGGAAGTCATAACGGTGCGCATTATATACAGCCTATCCATTCTTCATGAAAGATAAAGATAGAAATGCGCACAGGACAAAAACCTTGCAAAAATTATATACGATCCGCCTAATCCCGGCCAAATCACAGAGATGCCGATTCGTACGGGACTATGTGTTATCACAGGACCTCTGTGTTTGGCGAAATAGGCTATGGTAGGTAATTTGCGGGGGAATATTTACATTACATATTACAGACATGGCCGATTCGCACGGGATCAAGATCACAGACATTCTCTGCGAATAGGGATATGGTAATTATACACTTCAGTGTTTATTTTTGTGCAACATGGACTTCAATGTTTAATTTGTGTGACTTTACCAAAGCATTTGATTTGTAGGCATATGTATTCCTCCAGTTGCGAGCCTGTGCGCTTTACATGATGTTGGTTAGGCCCGGCAGCTGCGCACGGACTGGGACTGAAAATAATTCAGTAAAAATGACATTCTTCTTCTTTTAAATAGCTAATAATAAAATAAATAATAATAATAAGGAAATTCTTCTAAATAACAATAAGCGTCATTAATAATACAAATCATAATAATAATAAGAATCTTACAAATTGTCATGCAATTATTAATGTTAATGAATGGTACTCCACATCACATCATCATCACTATTGTACACCCCAATACATGTGACGTGATACGAAATTAAATGCTAATTATTTCAAAACACGTGCTGTAAAATAATGAATTGTGATAGGGAAATTTTTCATCCAAACAGCTATTTAAACTGGATTTCCACCGTACACCTTTTTGTGGGCGCCTTTAATCCCACTCTTTAAACTCCCAAATAAAACAATTTTTTTTTTTTTTTTCCACTTCCCTGGTGATGGTCTCGATCTCCACGTCAGAGAAGTTTCGCTTCTTTGCCGTCTCCCGTATGTCCATGGTGTAAAATGAGGGCGTGGGGGAGGCAGAGACTTGAATATACAGTATAGGGGCGTGTTATTCTAATGACGATCGTTTTCAGCCACAGCATTTATCAAGGGCAGGTTTTGCGTACGCCTGGATTTCAGAGGTGCGCACAGCTTCATAAATCAGGCGGTGAGAGGAGTGTAAGCATAATCTTACGCCAATATATACGCCCGTTTCTACGCAAGATTGATAAATGAGGGCCAAAGTCACTGTGGTTTTGGGTGTACGCCAGGTGTACGCTGGAAATTTGGTGTACGCACTTTTGATAAATGAGGGCCAATGAAACTGATTCATAAGAGATAAGCGACGAACAGATGATAGAGAACAACACTTCAGTGTAACCTGATTAAATATGTGTGCTTTACAATCAAGTAACTGTTCATACAGCATATTTTATTGAATTTATTTGGATTATTATTATTATTATTATTATTATTATTATTATTATTATTTATCACATTATTTTCATTGTTTATGGTACAGAAAAACCAAAACCCAAAGTGACCATTAAACCTGATCATGTATTCAGAGGAGAGACAGTCACTCTCAGATGTGACATTGATGCTGAAGGAGTCACTGGCTGGCGGTGGCGGTACAGAGATATGACTGAGTTATAATTATTAATAACACATGATAGAACAGAAAAACAAAAAGCAAGAAATAGATAACACAAATAACTTAAAATGCATATAGTATGGGTTTAACAAAATAATAATGTTTGAACAAATCAAATGATTTCCTGGCTTTATAACTTATATTTAATATTTAAGGCTCAGTATATTTAGGGTTAGATCTTTTTAATGAAATTAAGCAATTTTCAAAACTGCAGTGAATAAAATATTTTAACATAAAAAGTTAACAATTTAATAAAGTTCACATTTTTGGTCCTCCAAATGTATTCCAAATTTCACCATATCACAAGTAATAGATGGAAAAATAGATATTTTTTGTTTTATATTATCCAATTAAATACATCAGTCCCTAATGTATTCACCAAATTACATTTCAAAAATGAATGATCGACAGTTTCAATATCATTATTACAAATTTGGCTCTTTAACGCCAATCCTCTAAAACAAAGATTTTCTTTGAGTTCTTGTTGAATTTAGCCTTGCTGGTCTATTTAGCTGAGCACAGATGCCAGGTTTGGTGACAGCACCACCTACTGGTCAGAAACAATACCAATTTATCCAACACTATCATCTACTGTATCATTTTAAATGTTCATGTAAACTGATGATCTATCTGTCTATCTGTCTTATCCATTTGTCTGTCTGTCTGTCTGTCCATTGACTTCAAACACGTCAAACTTCAAACTACTTTAAACTGAAGATCTTCAAACTTTAAGCTTTTAAAACTTTTTCAAACTTTCTGGTCTGGCTTTCTCAAGCTAAAGGGATAGTTCACCCAAAAACGAAATTTTTATGTTTATCTGCTTACCCCCAGGGCATCCAAGATGTAGGTGTCTTTGTTTCTTCAGTAGAACACAAATGAAGATTTTTAACTCCAACCGTTGCAGTGTGATAGTCATATAATGCATGTAAATGGAGATATTTTAGAGTATGAGAGCAATGAGAGTAAAAACACATAGACATCCATATAAAACCATGTGGCTTGTGGCGACACATTGATGTCTTAAGACGAAACGATCGGTTTCTTCGAGAAACCGAACCGTATTTATGTTATTTTTTTTACCTCTTATCAGACGAACGTCATCTAGTATTCGTTCGGGTCACATGACGTCACTGTAGCTTTGCGCCGCCATCTTTACGACCGACGGTCTCAGTAATGCCTGCAATATGTTGTGCAGTTGGCTGCAACAAACAGAGGAACCCCGAACTGGTATTTTATTCTATACCAAAAGAAAAGGATAGAAGAAAGAAGTGGTTAGCTGTCATTCGAAGAGATCATTGGGCACCTTATTATGCAATGAACACTTTGTAGATGATAGCTGGTACATGGTGCCAAACGGGCATTTGGAAAGTCACTATTACCACTAACAAGGCTCAAAATAGCACCACATTTCAACTGTAGCATAATGAGGGTAGTGATTTCTTCGGTTCGGGAGTAGAGATAAAAGCCGCTAATTTAACTAATTTGCGGGCATCAGGGAGCCACTATCAATATGGGAGAGACTCCCTATATCCCTATTTGGGAGGCCGTACCGGGCGAGATCGGTCGTAAATATGGCGGCTTTCTATTTTGTAATGACGTCTATGAATTCCAGCGCCATAACTTCCGGCGAATAAGGTCAAAATACTTGCGCGATCAAAGATATATATGCGTAGATGCCTCATTCGACGATCTGCGCAGACACTAAAGAGGTTCTATGTACATATCTATGATCACGCCAGTATTTTGCATTTATTTTGCCTTATTCGCCGGAAGTGATGGCGCGGGGACGGCTGATGCAGAGCCATAGAAAAAAATGAAATCAATTTTTAAATATGGATATTTTTCTTACACAAACGCATTGATTCGCTTCAAGGCCTTTATTTACATTTAGCAGACGCTTTTATCCAAAGCGACTTACAAATGAGAGCAATAGAAGCAACTAGAACAGTCAAGGGCAACAGTATGCAAGTGCTGTAACAAGTGTCAGTTAATCTAGCACAGAACACACAGGACAGAAGGTTTTTTTTTTTTTTTTACACCCCGGAGCCGTGTGGAGCACGTTATTTGAAGGATAGATGCATTTTTTATGGACTTCAAAAGCAGAGCAACAATCACTGCCATTATAATGCTTGGATTAGCCAGAACATTTAAAATTAAATTTAATTAATTTTAAATAAAAACTTTCAAAATGTACACAACTTTCCAAGGGGACGATATAGCACTTGCAGAAAAACATTTAGCCTACTGAGAAACTGGAAGCTATGCTGTAGCCTACTCCGTCCAAAATATGCTGCACATCAGACAAGATATTCGCGCTAAACCATATAACATTCTCAAATCCCTCCATTCATAAAAAGGTTACCTGGCAACTGACAAGTAGGCCTAGCACAGTTTCAGCGCCTTCTCGCACTTTGGACTTTGAACCCTGGCTAAAAGGCGAATGATGTCCCGCCGGCGCCGTGAGCTCGTGCAGCGCTGTCAGAATCAATCCGTGCATAGATTAGAAAACTTACTTAACATTTTGCAGTTTATTAAGTAATTGTTTAAGACCATTTCGCGATTTCAATCATCATAAAACGTCCAGCAACAAGTCATTTCATGTAGCCTACTCTTGGGGGCCCTCTGGTGGCCAAGGGGGGCCCCAAGCAGCCGCTTAGTTCGCTTATGCCTTGGGCCGGCTCTGCCCTTTTGGATTGCAGTGTTTATTGCAGCATGCATAATTGACCCTAATATATCCCAAAAATATAAGATTAATTCTGGGGGGGATCCCGTCTGGCCCAGGTGATTTTCCCTTCTTTACCGTTTTTAGTGCTGCATGCAGCTCCTCAAGAGTTATAGGCTGGCTCATTTGTTCAGATTCACTATGTGTTAATTGTGGTAAATCAATGTCATGTAGAAATTTATGACATTCAACCTTATCAGTACTATCCTTTGGCTGATATAGCTCTTTAAAATGTTCTGCTAAAGTATTGTTTATCTCTTTTTGTAGGTGAATGAATGGTCTCAATAATAGCCCTAGAGCTTCACTTTGTTTGAGTATTAGAGCCAGTAACTTGCTGGGTCTTGGCCCATTATAATAATACTTCTGTCGGCTCTATGCATAATGAATTTAGCTTTTCTTCGAAGGAAACAATTTAGCTTGGACCTGGAATTACATTATTTATTACTTTATTGTCATTGTTTATTGTTGTTGTTGTAGGTACAGAAAGAACAAAACCCAAAGTGACCATTAAACCTGATCATGTATTCAGAGGAGAGACAGTCACTCTCAGATGTGACATTGATGCTGAAGGAGTCACTGGCTGGCGGTACAACTGGTATAAAGAAGGTTCAACCAGTGTTTTCAGTGAAGGACAGAAACACACAATCAGTTCTGTTTCTGAGACTGACGCAGGTAAATACTCCTGTTATGGTACAGAGACTGGAGGATACCGCAGCTCACACCTCAGTGATAAAGTTACACTGACAGTATTAGGTGAGTTTTATCATCTCTTCATAAACACACACTCGTTTAACAAGTTATTAATGAGCGATATCTTTTCAGAGCAGTTTTAAGTGTTTCTCCACAGAAGTGGTTTAGTTTGACAGAAGTGTTCAGATTTTTAAAGTGTCAAGCACGAAACATGTGTGGCTCCAGTTTTCCTTTGTACAGGATGGTGAGTTTTTGTTTGTTGAGTTATATTAGAGTAGAGGGGGAGGTAAGCTGGCCCAGACAATATATGGCAATATATTCAATAGGTGCTTGTGTTGTTAAATTGAGCTTATAGTTTCTGTAATTAGCAAAGAATATATATCAATATATCAAAATCATATTGCTTTCTGTAAACACCAATTTGAGTTTTGTGCGTTTTTTCTGCATTCTATCGCGCTATCCAAAATCTAATATTGACCTATTACTCGAGCTCTCATTCCGCTCAACGCTGCTCGCTCATCACCCAGAATGTAGCTACAGTGTGACATGTTGGTTCAAAAATATGTGAATTAGGTAAGTAAGTTAGTAACTAAGTAGCCTAGGGATGTCCCCGACTAAAGTTTTTTATATAGCCTAGGCTACTAGTAGATGTTAATTTAAGTCATTCGTTGACCTAGCACTTTTATTAATTTAATTACATAAATATGAGAGAATTCTAAACCCAATCGTTTACATATAATAGCCTATATGAATATATTACTGTAATGAGTAGGCTACCGATATATTATCCCCACTCAAGCGCATGCATTAAGCTTGCCACAAAGAACCGGCAAAAGTAGCCTATTGATTATGTGTCAAAAATAGCAAGGAGACATTTTAATTGTTTATTAATAAACTCTAGAGTTTTCTGTGTCATGTTGGCTGACGGTGCTGACTCTGCATCTCCGCAGTAGCAGACGCCAAGAGAGAAATGCACATTTTTATTACATAATCAGAGAGTAGCCTATTTCTTTTCGTTTTGAATTGTTTCGTTTAAAAGTAGACATTTCAAGCGACATATTTCTCATGTCTGTGAGACGCGCTCCAGTTCACATGCATATTAATGTCGCTGACGCCTCCATGTCACGATTATATTGACTGCTATATTTATTTCCTAATTGTTTATTAAATCCAGCCAATTGGTTTATGAAACAATGATTACAATTAAGATAACATTTATACAAAACGAAATTAATTTCAAAGAAAGACTTTAAACAAAATTCAATGAAGTGCTCAAAATCCATGTCCCCAGACATATGCACATCTGATTATGTGCCTTACTCATGCTGCTCAGTTTTCATAATCAACATATGAAATTAAAATAATAATAATATTTAAATATAGCCTAACTATGAAACTAAATATGCTACGTTTTCTTTAACCCTCTGTCCGAAGAAGTCGTGGGAGCCTTCTGATGGATTTTTTCCTTTATGACAGCGGAAACACACAATATAAATTTTTAGCGATACAGATAAGTGCAAGACATAATTATAAACTATAAACTGTCTACTTTTATTTGTGTACACTCACAATATCAACATAGGCCGTGGACTCAGGGAACGGATTATTTTGCACTCCACTCAAACGCTGTCTTCATTTCATAAATGTATTTTGTTTATTAAACGCAAAGTTTTTCATTTCAAAAGCATTTCTAAATTCAGTTTATATTTACAACAAACGAAATTCCAAGCCAAAATAACGAAGTGGTAAAAAAAAAACTGAGTTACGTTACCACCATCAAATTCAAACATTTCGCTCTTCTCTATATGTGGCAATGCGTCACAATAACATTACCTGGCGTACGTAAAAGTGGATCATTCTTTACAGATGATGGTATGTTTGGACAGAAGACGAGACAAGAGTTCTTTATTAAACTCATAAAAGACAATAGAATAGAAAATGCCACAATCGACTTTTAAAAAATGTGTGTTGTGCATATGTGTAATGGAAACGCGGGTACTGGTGCGCTATGGCAGGACTAAACCATTTCATGCAGATACAGGGGGGTGGTCGGTCAATATGGATGTTTACTTTTTGGTCAATGGGGATATTTGACTTTTATTGCCAAAATACGTAAATCAAAGATATCATTAATTGTATTGTTATTTGAAATATAATCAATGATGATGGTTTATATAGTGTATAATATAATATAATTTTTGTATTAGTTTTCACCTATTTGTTGGGGCCCCTGTCAGTATATTTGTTATTATTTGTAATTATTAATGTTATCAACTTTTACCCCCTACACGGCGCCCCTGCTATGAGCACTCGCACAAAGTGTAAAATGCATAATAAAAATACAACATTTATCATTTAAAACATTAAAACGAGCTCAAGGTAAATAATATTACAGATCTTAGACAAATTGAGTTGCTTATAGTTAAAAGAATGTCATGCACGATCATTTAGATTATGTTTTTCACATTTTTGGTCACAAAATAATGCTTTGATGACACGAGTCAGTTTTGATGCTTTGCAATATTAATAAAATGTAAGAATAGTAATAATAATTCTTAATTTGGGGGGTCCACAATACCTTATGGGGGATCCTGGATCACCCCCCCCCCCCCAATTCAGTTTATTGTCTCTTTTGTTTTGAGGAGCAAACTGCCCGTTCAGTTTCAGTCTCCTTAGCACACATTCACACCTCTCTGGCCTGGTTATGGCTCTAAATATCTTATTCTTTTGTCTTCATTGTAATCACTGACGACACTCTATTCAAACCGTTCTATTCACACCTCATTTCTTTGATCAAACTTCTCACTTCACCTTCTAAACTGCCTCACATGCCCTTGTTGAAAATAGAAACATTTCAGTGAGTTTTTCATTTCAGTCTATTCAAAATTCTTAATAAAAATAACGTATTTGCCCAGGTGGCAGGTGCATTGGCTAGCTAGCATGTTAACTTAGCACACAATCAAAACACAACAAATTATGAGATTAAAACTATATTTTTTACTCCAAACTTACTTTATATCACAAGTCGAATGTTTTAAATAACCTTCTGTGATCTCATTTGTCTTCGGAATCAAAAAATCAGACAGAAAATATATAATTTAATGTCGAATAGCATTGCATTATAAATATAATCTATTATGAATACACCCAGCATGGTATAAAAAACACAGATAAACCATACATCGTCGCGATTGTGTGTTTATTGTCTTCAAACATGTCTATCTGCATGTTATATCGATCTCAGAAAGCTTTGTTTATCAGGGACTTCCTAGAATGTCACATGGTATCTTCTTTGTCTGTCTGTACCATATATGGACTACATGTGCATGTAGCGCCCTCTGGCTGCCAGTATGAACTGAAAACACAGCACATCAGAGTATCCAGCACTCATAATGATTACATCTGCGCATTTTGGGGAAGTATTGAATAAATAACACTTCTCTGTATAGAAATTTGACACAGACATATGAGAATCTATCAATATTTCTCCACATCTGCACACTTTTGAACTAAATGCCCTGAGGGATGTTGTTTTGTCGCGAGTCTTCGTGACGAGAATAGAGGAGTTTTTATGAATATGATGGCGAGCAGTTTACGCTCAGATTACAATCAAAAGGTACCCACACGGTTTTCATATTCATAACTCCTGACACATATTAACAAATTACGGTCACTATACGAACAGAACAGAGGTAAAAAATATAAGCTTGAGTCTTAGATCTTTTTAATGATGTATAGTTTGTCAAGATAATTACTTACATTTGACAGTAATTTGAGCTAATTTAAACAAGCTTCAGTGCGTCCACGTCCTCGCGCAGGTTATCAGTTAAACAAATATTTAAAATATATTGTCTTATTTTTTCTACATTATTTTAGAGATTCAATGTGAAATTATTAATATTTAAAAATATATAATACATATAAAAACTTTCATGTTGGGTGCAATTAATCGTGATTTAATTACAGAAAAATGTATGATTAATTAGCTTTTTTTAAATTGATTGACAGCACTAGTTGGAACCCTTTGAACAAAAAAAAAGACACTTTTCCTGATAAGAAAAAAAAAGGAAAAAAAAAAAGATTATTTCAATTTCTCAGTTATTTTAAAGTCTCAATTGTTAGATATTGTAAAACATATTGTTAACTGTTTTCTCTTCTCTCTTTTTTTTGGTTCATGTAATACCAAGACTCTCAAATGTTATTGGCTGGATTTTAATACTTACTATCATTTTACATTTTCAATTGAACCATTATCAGATTACACCCTAACAAAGCCATGATGTAATTTATCTCTGCAACACTTTTTCATGTAAACTGTTGCCCCTTCATCACACTTTGTTGAATGTTGTGTCTCTTTGACTGCTGTAGATGTAGGTGTTGTAAAAAAGTGGATTGAACTAAAAGAGGACGAGATCTTCTGCTGAAAAACTTTCACAACTTCAGCTTTTTGCCATATATTGACCGATATAACTCTGACTAGGCAGTATTCTTTCCTAATGCACAAATTATTTCATAAGACACAGAATAAGTGACTATAACAGCTGAACAACACTTCAGTCTAACCTGATTTAGTGTTTTGTAATCAAGTTACTGTTCATACAATAAAAACAGCACATTTTATTATTTGTATTTTTTTATTACTGTATATTATTTATCAAATAATTTTTCATTGTTTATTGTTGTTGTAGGTACAGAAAGACCAAAACCTAAAGTGACCATTACACCTGATCATGTATTCAGAGGAGAGACAGTCACTCTCAGATGTGACATTGATGCTGAAGGAGTCACTGGCTGGCGGTACTACTGGAATAAAGAAGGTTCAAGTGTTTTCAGTAAACTACAGGAACACAAAATCTGGTCTGTGTCTGAGTCTGACGCAGGTAAATACTCCTGTTATGGAACAGAGACTGGAGGATCACGCAGCTCACACCGCAGTGATGAAGTTACACTGACAGTATCAGGTGAGTTTTATCATCTCTTCAATATATTGTCTTCTTTTTTCTACATTATTTTGGAGATTCAATGTGAAATTATTAATATATAAAAATATATAATACATATAAAAACTTTAATGTTGGGTGCGATTAATCATGATTAATTACAGAAAATTAATTAGCTTTTATTAAATCGATGGACAGCACTAGTTGGAACCCTTTGAACTAAAAAAACAAGACACTTATCCTGATAAGAAATAAAAAAAAAAGATTATTTTTAATTTCTCAATTATTTTCTCAATTGTTAGATATTGTAAAATATATTGTTAACCGTTTTCTCTTCTCTTCTCTCTTTTTTGTTGTTGACAAAATTGGTTCATGTAATACCAAGACTCTCAAATGTTATTGGCTGGATTTTAATTCTTATTATCATTTTCCATTTTCAATTGGACCATTATCAGATTACACCCTAACAAAGCCATGATGTAATTTATCTCTGCAACACTTTTTCATGTAAACTGTAGATGTAGGTGTTGTGAAAAAGTGGATTGAACTAAAAGAGGACGAGATCTTCTGCTGAAAAACTTTCACAACTTCAGCTTTTTGCCATATATTGACAGATAACTCTGACTAGGCAGTATTCTTTCATAATGCACAAATTATTTCATAAGACACAGAATAAGTGACTATAACAGCTGAACAACACTTCAGTCTAACCTGATTTAGTGTTTATAATCAAGTTACTGTTCATACAATAAAAACAGCACATTTTATTATTTGTATTTTTTATTACAGTATATTATTTATCAAATTATTTTCCATTGTTTATTGTTGTTGTAGATACAGAAAGACCAAAACCTAAAGTGACCATTAAACCTGATCATGTATTCAGAGGAGAGACAGTCACTCTCAGATGTGACATTGATGCTGGAGGAGTCACTGGCTGGCGGTACAACTGGAATAAAGGTTTAACCAGTGTTTTCAGTGAAGGACAGGAACACACAATCAGTTCTGTTTCTGAGTCTGACGCAGGTAAATACTCCTGTTATGGAACAGAGACTGGAGGATCACGCAGCTCACACCTCAGTGATAAAGTTACACTGACAGTATTAGGTGAGTTTTATCATCTCTTCATAAACACACACAAGTTATTAATGTTATTAATGAGTGATTTCTGAATTTCAGATCCCAGAGCAGTTTTAAGTGTTTCTCCTCAGAAGTGGTTGACTGAAGGAGATCCAGTGACTCTGATCTGTGAGGTTAACGGCTCTTCTACAGGCTGGACATTCAGCTGGTTCTCATCAGGTCAGTTATAATGTGCTTCATCTGAATTAACTGGATTTATTGATGTGAAATATATAATTTAATATGTCTGAATCGAGACACAGACTGGGTATGTACACTTGAACTTTATTCAAACAACTTTATTCAAGTGTGCTATTAGTATACTTCTTTTAAACAAAAAAATAAAAAGTATACTTTATGTCTACTTTTTATGTACTTCTCAGAAATATACCTAAAATAGCTCTTAAGTATATTTTACCTATTCTGACAGAAATGTCTAAGTATATTTCGACTATATGTACTCAATCTTTTGATAGAGATCTACTTAAAAGTATAATTAACTATTCTAAGTATACTTGGCTTGTAGTTGTGTTTAATCTTTTAACTGAGTAACCTATTAAATACTTTTTTCACATAGTTATACATACTGTCTTATAAACTTGTTTGAAAATATTTATTTATAAAGAAAACAAACATGTCCCTAATTCTGAGTATCTGAATTTTTGTAGGCTAGTCCACTGGTAGTGTGCATAGGAATTTACTTCAAATGTGCTTTACAATTTCTCTCCATTGACTGAATTTTCCAGCTATCCGTGTTTTCACTGTTATCCATCTGTTTCCGGGGGGCGCTACTGTAAAAAAGAATGCTGGTACAACGTCCGGTGAGGCGGCGGAAGTAGTATACCAATGGTATTTTGTATACTAGTTAGTTAAGAGGCTAAGTGTTTTTCGGATCATTGGCAAGGTTTCAAAATTATAATTTTTACTATTTTTGTTATCAGATGGTGCCACAAGGCTTAAGTGAAGGTTACTGTGAAGCAACATTTGCAACATGACACACACTAAACATTTCAGTTTAGTACATTTATTAGTTAATTAATAATATCACAATAAAATACACAATAATATTTCCGTGTCCTTAATTGTCCTTACTTTACTGACCTTCCACAAAAGTGCTGCTGCATGACTACAACTAGGGTTGGGCATTGAGAACTAGTTCCAACTTGGAATCGTTTAAAAAATAACGATGCCATTGGAATCGTTTAGAAAATTTGTTTTCGATTCCGATCATCGGTTCCAAACACGCAAGTTTTGGTTTCCATAGTGGCCACCGGATTTCCGGAAGTGCTTGCCGCGCCCGTTTGTTCTGTTGCAGCCATGGAGCACGGTAAGCGGCGCTCAAATTGCTTTATTTCACTTTTTAAAAAGTCTGGGTCGGCACAGTGCAACACATGTGACAAACTTATTTCTTGCATGGGAGGATGCACAACAAATATGTACAAATATGTGGTGTAACATTACAAATTAACGAGTGTAGCGTGTTTGACATGCTGCGCAGGTCCACTGTCTCGTCCTCCTCGGGCAACCCTGCGCTAACCAACGTTATTAAGGGAAATGAAAATAAAGACATCTTTTACTCACCCTGCTGTTGTCCCAGTGCCCTGTGTCCTTCTATCTTTTTCAGACCTCAAAAGCAGAAATTTAAAAAAATAGTCCTGCATGCGCTCCTTCCTATTGAGAATGAGAAGGTGACATAACGATGTTTACTCCGCGTTGCATTTCGGGAAGGTGCTGCCATACTGAGAGGATACGCTATCAGTTGCCATGGTTATTTCGACAGTGAGACCGAGAGAACAGCTTAAGATTTGTTTTAATTTTTGCAATGCGGTGAAGTTTCTTGGGGAGAAATGGAGAAGGAGGAAGTGAAAGGAAAGGGGCTCTATCGGGAGAGACTAAATAACACCGCTAAACAGAGTTATTTAGAGAAACTGCTTGACATCAACAACATTGACTCGTATGATCTGCCAGCTACAGAATGACGCTACCACCTCTCACACACCCAGACATCGTCAATCTGGTTTATAGTATCAGTGCCTACACAATGCATGTGTTCGTAAGCTTTAACGGCGGCTTCACACCTTACGTCAAGCAGTGCGTTGGCAGGGCAGGAGCGGTGCGTATGGAGAGCGGGAGCCACGCGCGCCCGTTGTGCATTCACACTGGCAGCGTTTGTCTCGCGCTGCTGAACCGCGGCTCGTGTATTGCAAATACAGACGAATATTGTCCATTATGTCACATTTTCCGGTGTTCTCCTCCGACCCCCGTCTGTCTCATGCTGTGATTTATGATGGGCAGCATATATCTGTTGCAAATGCGACCGTGTTCCCCTCTGTCTCATACACACATGCATATAACATGTTGTATATTAGTAGTTCACATGATAAATGTAACATTAAAGTGAAGATATGCTTCTAGTTTTAATCATTTAAACAGGCTTTTGAAGTTTGGGCAAAAACCTTTGGCAGTGTTGTGTTTTCGTGTATCTTATTTTATTTTTTCACAGCACTGGATGTCATATGGTGATCGTGAAACACACGGGACACTTCACTACATGATTTCATGGTGAAATTTGTTCTTTTCCATGTTAATCAGGTCAGTTTTGATCAAGAACAATCCACTGTGGCTTTAATTCAGCATGAGCAGCGCGGCAAAAATAGACTCTGCGGCGGAACGATCGCGGCACTGCTGCTTCTGCTCCTGCTATGCGCGGCCGCGCCGCCTCTGCGCGCGGAGTGAATGCTCTAATCTGTTAACATGGGCACCGGAAAAAATACGAGCTGATACTATAAACCAGATAATTGACGATGTCAGGGTGTGAGAGGTGGTAGCGTCATTCTGTAGCTGGTAGATCATACCAGTCGATGTTGTTGATGCCAAGCAGTTTCTCTAAATAACGTGTTATTTAGTCTCTCCCGATAGAGCCCCTTTCCTTTCACTTCCTCCTTCTCCATTTCTCCCCAAGAAACTAAGAAACAAATCTCAAGCTGCTCTCTCGGTCTCACTGTCGAAATAACCATGGCAACTGATAGCGTATCCTCCCAATATGGCGGCGCCTTTCCGAAATTCAACGTGGAGTGAAAACATTGTGACGTAACTCCTCATTCTCAATTATGGCAGCGAATAGCGACCAGGCTAAAACATTACAAAAAATATACAAATGTATCACGCAATGATACAGGGAGACGCGCGTCATATATGGAAAGTGTTCAGAGGCATACTATAAGGTTTTGCGAGAAAGAAACCGCATTATTCAGTCAAAACACTGAGCTCTGCCGTTGCTCTGTGTGCATTCCTGTGTGTGCGCACTCAGAACCGTCAGCAGTCGCTGGCGCTCATGCCTACTATAACTCGCACTGTTGTCATGGCACCCAGGATAACCACACATGCGCACCATTTTTAGAAATCAGGCTCAATAGAAACAAACGCGACTCTCGTCTTTTCTATAACTTATATGATAAGAAATAATACAATAATACTAATAATAAAACCTCCTGAAGTGAATGTTGTGTACCGGTCAGCCAGGGATCGGAATTGGCCGATTTTCTGCATGATTGGCGATCGGCCGATCAGTCTCACGTGTCTCCGGTTTTTGCGCCGATCCGTCTACATGCAGCTGTGAGCACGAGCGCGGCTGCGAAGTTGACATCAGAGCATAGACTATAAGAAAATATGGACGTAGTGTCCATGACTTCACCCATAGGATTCTGAAGAGCAGTTTTGAAGCGTAAAGTAGGGTCGAGCTGGCCGTTGCCATCTTGGCAGTGTGTCATCGCGCGTCACTCCCGGATAACAGAAAATGGGCAAAAAGGCGGGACGTGGGTGCCAATAGGGAATATATATCTAACGAGTTCTGATTGTGCCAGCGGTTCCCGTGTTGTGATTCGACAGCAGCTTAGCGCACGTTGCCCGGAAAGGTCACGCCTCTTACCATAACGGGGAGATGCATGCGCTCAAAGTACAACGTCCCTGGGAAGGCCAAATAAAGGTGATTTGACTCCGGGATGAAAATAACAACGTCTCGAAGACATGGCGACAAACACACTCTACGAACGCAACCGAACGCAACACTTCCTCTTCTCCACGTGGGAGAGCAACAAGACCACGCCCCCTATTTCGCGTATTCTTGTGGGCGGAGGTTAGTCAACAAACTGTTCTACTGACGTCATTAAAGCAGGATGTACAGGGATGTAGTCCAAACCGGCCGTTCGCTGTAGGCTTTGAAAGGGAACTTCTGTTAAATAAAATATCTCGCTTGTAGGGTTGGGTATCGTTTGGGTTTTTTTTGATTCCGGTGCCAAACCGATACTTTTAAAACGGTTCCGGTGCCTAAACGGTGCCTGAACCGATACTTTTTTTTTTTTTTTTTAAAGGCCACAAAACGAGGTGGATGACATTTAAATGGCTTTTTATTTATTTATTTTTTATTTAAATTGACCCATTTATTAAAAGTTTAATGTATACTTAAATGTATGAATATAAATAAATACAAAACACAAATTACTTATTTACAAATTATAATTGACTTATTTACAAATTCACAGTAAAACCTAAGCCACCTATTCCAACTACAACAAGCCTAATATAACTCTAAATAACAGTTACAGTAATAACAGCAGTAGGCCTTGTCTGTATTCTTGGTATGCTACTAACCAGCTTCGAGCTTCAGCTTTATTTTGAAATATGATCATATTCTCTGGCTAAATATTTTAGAACGCATCGCCTTAATGTTTCCATGGCGACGCGTCATGCTTCTCACATGACACACAGCAGCCACAATAGAGACAGAGCGTATTTAGGCCACGCCCACACCGGGGGGGGGGGGGGGGTGGGGGGGACAATCCAACGCTCTACATTGACTTTGCATTGCGGGAGGCTGCCTCATTGTCATTTCGGACTTATAACAAAAAACAGAACAATGTCTAAAAGCTGATATGTGACAAGGTGCACAGCAAACAAGCTAAAAAACACAGAAATAAGTTTTTATAAGCTGTCGACCCAAAAAAACGAGCGTTTAAGAAGATAAAAGTGGATACAGGCAATACGAAGTGAAACTTCAGCAGGAAGAATGGGGAAATTTTGACTGCGGTCAAGCCAGCCGCGGTTTGAAAATACACGGTCAAGCCAGCCGCCAAAAAATTAGGGTGTGCGCGGCTATTACTACACGTACGGTAATTTCAGGAACTGCTGCAACACAGAACGCGATTGAGTTTGCTCGCTCTCTCTCTCTCTCTCTCTCACTCTCTCTCTCACTCTCTCGCGCTCTCTCTCCTTTTCTTTTTTCATTCTTTCTTTCTCTATCTATCTTTCTTTCTATCTATCTTTTTTCTTTCTCTCGCTCTCTCCCTTTCTTTCTCTCCCTTTCTTTCTTTCTTTCTTCCTTTCGTTCTTTTTTCTCTCTTTATCTCTCTCCCTTTCTTTCTTTTGTTTCTTTCTTTCTCTCTTTCTTTTTTTCTCTCTTTATCTCTCTCCCTTTCTTTCTTTCTCATTTTATCTTTTTTTCTCTCTTTCTTTATTTCTTTCTTTCTCTCTCTCCCTTTCTTTCTTTCTTTTTTTCTCTCACTTTCTTTCTTCCTTTCATTCTTTTTTCTCTCTTTAGCTCTCTCCCTTTCTTTCTTTCTATCTTTCTTTTTTCTCTCTTTATCTCTCTCCCTTTCTTTCTTCCTTCCTTTCTTTCTTTTTTCTCTCTTTATCTCTCTCCTTTTCTTTCTTTCTTCCTTTCTTTCTTTCTTTCTTTTTTTTCTACTTATTTGAAATGAGTTATTTATACAGCTCTAAAGTCAATTAGAGTGTCATATCTCCAAAATGCTACAGTAAAATGGTTTGATATGAGGTTTGTATACTGTATGGGACGTCCCGTGTTAAACCTTACCATTATTTTTTTCTACTTATTTGAAATGAGTTATTTATACAGCTCCAAAGTCAATTAGAGTGTAATATCTCCAAAATGCTACAGTAAAATGGTTTGATATAAGGTTTGTATACTGTATGGGACGTCCCGTGTTAAACCTGACCGTTACTTTTTTCTACTTATTTGAAATGAGTTATTTATACAGCTCTAAAGTCAATTAGAGTGTAATATCTCCAAAATGCTACAGTAAAATGGTTTGATATGAGGTTTGTATACTGTATGGGACGTCCCGTGTTAAACCTGACCGTTACTTTTTTCTACTTATTTGAAATGAGTTATTTATACAGCTCTAAAGTCAATTAGAGTGTAATATCTCCAAAATGCTACAGTAAAATGGTTTGATATAAGGTTTGTATACTGTATGGGACGTCCCGTGTTAAACGTTACCGTTATTTTTCTCTACTTATTTGAAATGAGTTACTTATACACCTCTAAAGTCAATTAGAGTGTAATATCTCCAAAATGCTACAGTAATATGGTTTGATATGAGGTTTGTATACTGTATGGGACGTCCCGTGTTAAACGTTACCGTTATTTTTCTCTACTTATTTGAAATGAGTTATTTATACACCTCTAAAGTCAATTAGAGTGTAATATCTCCAAAATGCTACAGTAAAATGGTTTGATATGAGGTTTGTATACTGTATGGGACGTCCTGTATTAAACCTGACCGTTAGTTTTTTCTAATTATTTCAAATTAGGTGTTTAAAGGCCCCTGAAGTTGAAAATATCACATTTCAGGTTTCACATGGGTTGTGTATTGTGGAGCATTAAATACAAGAGAACACAAGAATACTTTATTTTTACTGCTTGTACTGTAAATCTTTACATAAAAAAATGTCTTGAGATGTGACCTATAAAGAGAGAGAGAGAAATACATTAGTCAAAGATGAGTGTAAAAAAAAATTATCTTACAAATATGGGCAACGAACTAACTCAAAGACGGAAAGAAAAAGGAAAGAAAGAAAGAAAGAAAGGGAGAAAGAAAGAAAGAAAGAAAGAAAGAAAGAAAGAAAAGGAGAGAGATAAAGAGAGAAAAAAAGAAAGGAAGAAAGAAAGAAAGGGAGAGAGATAAAGAGAGAAAAAAGAAAGATAGAAAGAAAGAAAGGGAGAGAGATAAAGAGAGAAAAAAGAATGAAAGGAAGAAAGAAAGAAAGAAAGAAAGAAAGAAAGGGAGAGAGAAAGAAAGAAAGAGAGAAAGAAAGAAAGAAAGAAAGAAAGAAAGAAAGAAAGAAAGAAAGAAAGAAAGAAAGAAAAGGAGAGAGATAAAGAGAGAAAAAAAGAAAGGAAGAAAGAAAGAAAGAAAGGGAGAGAGATAAAGAGAGAAAAAAGAAAGATAGAAAGAAAGAAAGGGAGAGAGATAAAGAGAGAAAAAAGAATGAAAGGAAGAAAGAAAGAAAGAAAGAAAGAAAGGGAGAGAAAAAAAGAAAGAAAGAAAGAAAGAAAGAAAGAGAGAAAAAAAGATAAAATGAGAAAGAAAGAAAGAAAGAAAGAAAGAAAGGGAGAGAGATAAAGAGAGAAAAAAGAAAGAAAGAAAGGGAGAGAGAGAGAAAGAAAGAAATAAATAAAGAAAGGAAGAAAGAAAGAAAGAAAGAAAGGAAGAAAGAAAGAAAGGAAGAAAGAAAGAAAAGGAGAGAGATAAAGAGAGAAAAAAGAAAGAAAGGAAGGACGAAAGAAAGAAAGAAAGAAAGAGAGAGAGATAAAGAGAGAAAAAAGAAAGATAGAAAGAAAGAAAGGGAGAGAGCTAAAGAGAGAAAAAAGAATGAAAGGAAGAAAGAAAGTGAGAGAAAAAAAGAAAGAAAGAAAGAAAGGGAGAGAGAGAAAGAAAGAAATAAAGAAAGAGAGAAAAAAGATAAAATGAGAAAGAAAGAAAGAAAGGGAGAGAGATAAAGAGAGAAAAAAAGAAAGAAAGAAAGAAAGAAAGAAAGAGAGAAAGAAACAAAAGAAAGAAAGGGAGAGAGATAAAGAGAGAAAAAAGAACGAAAGGAAGAAAGAAAGAAAGGGAGAGAAAGAAAGGGAGAGAGCGAGAGAAAGAAAAAAGATAGATAGAAAGAAAGATAGATAGAGAAAGAAAGAATGAAAAAAGAAAAGGAGAGAGAGCGCGAGAGAGAGAGAGAGTGAGAGAGAGAGAGAGTGAGAGAGAGAGTGAGAGTGAGAGTGAGAGTGAGAGAGAGAGAGAGAGAGAGAGAGAGAGAGAGAGAGAGAGAGAGAGAGAGAGCGAGCAAACTCAATCGCGTTCTGTGTTGCAGCAGTTCCTGAAATTACCGTACGTGTAGTAATAGCCGCGCACACCCTAATTTTTTGGCGGCTGGCTTGACCGTGTATTTTCAAACCGCGGCTGGCTTGACCGCAGTAAATTACTGGATCCTGACACTCAGTATGCCTCAATATGTCTATGTGTGCAGTAAACATTTTGTCACTTAAGTCAAATATCCAAATGTCCGTTTTATATATTATATTTACTGTCGCTGATTACGTTCCCCTCTAGTCGTCGTAGTTCTCAGTGTTTTATGACCCGTCGCGCTCTGTCTCAATGGCCTGAATCCACTTTTTTGTACTTAAACGCTCGTTTTTTGGTAGCCTGGTTTTACCAGACTCTCGTACATTTCATTTGTACATAGAGTCTGGCCACTCTCCATTGACAAGCGTTTACTTCCTTGAAGGCGGGTACTCTGTTGAAGTTTAAAACTATTGGATCTGCCAAGAGTCACTCTGGATCTGCCTAACCAATCACTAACGTTTGGTCGTGACGTATGTCACGCGCCGTTCGCCTTTGATTCTTTGATTCACCACCTCAGTGTCAGTGATAAAACCTTGTGCATTCGGATTGTTATTTATTCACGGTGGAGAGGAGAGTTTTGTGATCGGAACGCGCTGCTCTCGTGGTGCATATCTCGTGTAATCATAACATGATTGTATGCTGTAAATAAAATGTCATATGCTTGGTATGATAAGAATAAATGCTGCCGTGAATAACAGCCTAATTCAAATGTTTACGTGCTTTTTTTCTTTTATTTTTTGAGCGGTGATGAAATGTTTTGCTCTTGTAAACACTTGCCAGTATTTAAAGAAATACAAGTCTAGAAATGCAAATTACAGCTCACGCAACCGCACGGTGCTCTGAAGGGGTATATAACGGATATAAACAGTGAGTTTTGAAGTGATATATTCTTGAAAACTCAGAGATGTGGATTCGGACAGCAATTACATTACCACACGACCTTGGTGTTTGTCAAAAGCAGTCGATAATTCAGCCTGGGTTTTTCTCGCGGGTGGTGAGACGAACGGCTTCAGCAACTCCTTCACCACTAACGGAGCGAGCTGAAAAATACTTTTCCTGGACCACAACATCAGCAGTACAGCAGTGATTGTTCTTGCTCCGTGTAACGGGAGTTCGTTTGTTCAGGGAAGAAGGAGGCGGGAACCGGCGAACGTTTAACAACTTTTAATCAAATAATAAACACAAAATGAAAGTAAAAGCGGCAGCCCCTCACAGACTGCCGTGCACAAACATAACAAAACACAACTTAAAATCCAGGCCTGGTCCTCTCTCGTCCTTCACCGGTGTCGCTCGTCCTTATATGCCTCCGTGCTCCCTCATGAGAGGACTCGAGACCGGTGTGTCTCAATCACGCACACCGGTGTCGCTCGCTCGTCCACCTCGCCACACTCCGGTTGTAACTTCTGGACATTCGTCAGCGCTGCCACACACTCGCATCTTTCACCGCCGCCATTACTGAACTACAACTCAAACTAGCGCACGACATCAACGTCATCGTTCTCAGCCACTCCCTCTGTTCGCTGATTGGACCGGTAAAAAATTGTTCGGGCGAAAACCTAAGCATATACAGCAGTCCCAGACGTAGTACTGAAGGAAAATGAAAATTGAGCGGAAGTACGTAGGAGGGCGGAGCCAGGCTAGTTTTTTGGTTCAACAGCTTATAAAAACGTCTTGGTTTTTGCTTCTGGGTTTTGTTTAGCTTGTTTGCTGTACACCTTGTCACATACCGGTACATTGTTTTTTATACATTGTTCAGTTTTTTGTTATAAGTCCGAAATGACAAAAAGTCCGCTTCACGCAATGCAAAGTCAATGGAGACGGTTTGATTGTTTTCCCCCCCGGTGGGAGTGGTCTTCAGATCATGACGCGTGTCGCTCTGTCTCTATAGCGCTGACAGCTCAGCTGTATCGGGTTTATTTCGTTTTTTATTTTTATGCAAAATATTCACAAACTTCTTAACTGTGTCACGAACTATCTGATGTTCAAATGTGTGAGTGAATGTGTGTTAGTTGATCTATAAAGCGCAATGAGCGGCGCCATGTTAGTTTGCGCCTCTGAATCGGATCTGTCGGATTTACAACACTTGAGTGCATTCTCGTCTTACAAAATACATGAAAGTAAGTGACCAGTGAACTGGAAGAAGAATAGAGTAAACGATATAGTTACTATAAATGTGCATGTATCTGATGTGAATAAAACACGTAACGTTAGTCAAATTATAACCATCTGAAAGGATTGTCATTGCCGCTTTCATAGACATCAGTGTGTGTTTTTTGCTAGTATCCTACTTATGAGCATTTAAATGTCTGAAACCTGAAATAAACATGATGTCGTTGAAAACACTGAATAGTTGTCATGAGTTGTAATGTGACCAGCGCTGAGCGTCTGTCTCTAAGCTCGGTGCAGCCAAAGCACGCGAAAGCACGTTTGAATTTTGGCACCGAAATGAGGAACCGAAATCTGCTTTCTGATTCGGTCCGTTACATACCGGTTATATAAGTACCGGTGCCATATTGGAACCGGATTTCGGTACCCAACCCTACTCGCTTGGCATTGAA
Organism: Gobio occitaniae; assembly: GCA_033150135.1. NCBI lineage: Eukaryota > Metazoa > Chordata > Actinopteri > Cypriniformes > Gobionidae > Gobio > Gobio occitaniae. The sequence continues at coordinate 58,419 of JARQWZ010003055.1, forward strand.
CTTTGAGCTTTATAATTTTACAGGTATTATGCTCTAACAGCAACATTACACACTAACTAAAGTTTGAAAAATGGGATCACGAAGAACAGGACCTTTAAGAAGGTAACGTTAGTAAAGGTAAAACAGCTAAAGCTAGCCAGAGCTCAGAGCCAGCCACAGGTCTGCAGCCTCTCCTATCTTTCCTTGGTATAAGCAGCGAAAAGACCAAAGCAAATACAAATAAATGATGAACTTCATGGCGCTGGATGATCAGCCGAACGCATAAACCGTCACTTCATGAGAATTTACCGTTTCATTTGAGAGAACAGTCATATCATGAACACAGACACTCAAGGGCAACGGCAACCTGTCTAAATAAAAGTATGGTTTAAAAAAAATTTAATTGACAGAATATATTAGGCTACTATTGTAGCCTACTGTAGATTTAGCGCCGGCTCTATGTAATAATAATACGTCTCTACTACTAATAATCATTATGCTTAAATGGTTGAGTATTTTTCACTTGATCTTTTTTTTATAAACAATGTTTACTTTTAAACAGCATACAGTCTTTAAATGTTTATGTATTATTTACTTATAATGATTATCATCATAAATAATAATACACTTAATAAAACAAATTTAAATGGTTAAATAAATAAATGTGTGTGTATATATATATATATATATATATATATAAACATTTAGCTGTGGTACCGAAATTGGTACCGAGTACCATAACATTTTTATGGTATTGGTACCGACTACTGGAATTTTGGTACCGTGACATCCCTAGCTGGCAACATTTATTACCCAAATTACTGAACTATTATTTGGAGGAGTTTTGTACACTTCAGGTTTGTTCATTCATAGGATCTTTTGTACTTTATTAAAAAAGAGAAAAAGGTCAATTTACAATGTTTTGTTTCATAAAGCAACAGATTTTTAGTTATTTGTTATTTCTACTTCTTTCCAGGCGCAGAACACTTATTTTTTGAGAGTTGTTTAAGTGAAAGAAGATCCTGTTGTAATGTTTAATAATTTATTTTAGAATAAAAAAAAATTTGCTTTGAAGAAACAGTGGATTTTTGTTTGTATATGCTGTCAATTATAGTTCTTAGAAATAAAATCGAAATCTGCAAAAATCGGTATCGGCCGATCTCATTAACAAAAAATCGGAAATCGGAATCGGCCAAGAAAATTGCAATCGGTGCATCTCTAATTTTTACTATTTTTTTAATCAGATGGTGCCACAAGGGTTAAGTGAAAGTTACTGTGAAGCAACATTTGCAACATGAATGACACACACTAAACATTTCAGTTTAGTGCATTTATTAGTTAATTAATAATACCACAATACAATGAACAATAACATTTTCGTGTCCTTAATTGTCCTTACTTTACTGACCTTCCACAAAAGTGCTGCTGTAAGACTACAACAGCGTCCTGGCCCTAATTCATGAACAACCTGCTGTCTGTACTTCACCTGTCACTGATGTTAGCACCCATGCCTTGTGATGGGATACGTGTAGGCTCAGGCTCGGTTCAATGTCCGCTTTTAGATCGTTTTCCGACAGATACTGATACGTCTCTGAGCTTTTCAAATTGCTCATCGCCTTAGCATCACAGGCTACTGAATCTAGAAAACAGCTAAAAATGCTACCGTACATGATACGAGGTCACTTCTTCACGTCAACCTCCCAACCAACTACCGCAGAGGGTAAATGTACTGTTGCTTCACCCTTTTGAAAGTTCTTTGAGGTTGTGTTCCCACATCGTTAGCAAATTTGGATAGCTTGAATGACTGTCAACTGTTGAATGTCAATAAGCTTTGTTTCCATCCACCTATTTTTATGCGCATTTTGGGATATCACATCAAAAAAATGCTGAATGGAAACGCCAAGATGCGCATGAATTCATTTGAGTCGGATACATTTTCTATCCGATACAAAAACGTGCGCATAATCTACGATGGAAATCCATAAAGTCCCACTTGTTTACTTCGAACTGGAAGACGCAGTACTTCCCACTGTTGACGCAAGGCTTCATGGGGCGTAGGAAACTTGTGGATACAGTAGATCTCCAACTGTCAAAATTTGAATTGACATATAAAGACACTCACTCACTCACTCACTCACTCACTCACTCACTCACTCACTCACTCACTCACTCACTCACATGCATGTTTTCAATGTTATACAATAGGGGTCGCTATTATGCATCTTATAGTACAAAATCTCCGGATCAAAACACTGGAGAAGAGAAAAACAAGTGACAGAAAATTGCTTACGCAAATGTCAAACAACACCATCCTCAAACATTAAACAGCATATAAATCTAAACTGCCAAACGTAACCAAATGAAATGTCAAGTGTCAATCATTCAAGTGTTGATAAAAAGTGATGTACGAAGCTTTTGTAGAAAGAAATGTTTTAAAAAGGGAAAGAGTTACAGTGAAAGGTATTTTTCAAGTATAAAATATTAATATCTAAATAGGAACAGAGTTTTTTGCTTAAAGTGCGAAAAATAATATAACTATATAAATGATGTTATGTTCACTTAAAGAGAAATTATAGTAAACTACGTGTATACTTATAAGTTCACTTGCAAATGCAGTACAATTAAACGTATACTTTTATACTAAAAATGGGTCAATTTAGTCCCAAGCAGTATTGAAATAGTACACTATCTAGTTTACTACTAGTTCATTGATATTAGTATACTTACTATATTCTTAAAAATATTCTTTGAACATTACTTAATTTCATAAAATGAACTTCAAGCATATTTATTTTTCCTAAAACCAAAACTTCCATGGGCACCAAACAGTGAGACCAACTTTGAGAACCCATTACCAGTCACTCCTCTGTAACAGCATAAGAGCCGTTGATGAAACCCTGATTAAAACAACCTAAACACACTGGGTTATACCAATGTAACTTTTTTTTTTTCCTTCAGTAATTTATAAGGGCCAGATCAGGTAGAAGTAGTTTCTTGAGGTGTTAACTACACATTCTTACTTTATACAGAGAGCAGCAAACAATATGACCTCCTCTCAGACAGCAGCAGAGGAGCTGGAGGAAAATACACTGTCAGTTCTGCTGCTCTAAATCACACAGGAGTTTATGTGTGCAGAGCAGAGAGAGATAAACCAGCCTATAAGACATGGTACAGCAACACACAACCACTGTGGGTCACTGGTGAGTTCACACAAGTTTAAATGACTGATTTGTCTTTAATAAAGACAATTTCCAAATTATAGCTGTAATTGTCTTGTCAGGTGTTTCTCCTCCAGTGTCTCTGATCATCAGTCCCAGCAGAACTCAACACTTCACATCTGTCTCTCTCTCTCTGAGCTGTGTGGAACAGAGTAACTCTGATGGATGGACAGTGAGAAGATACACAGACAGCGGACGGGTAGAAGATTGTTCATCATTACACCGGGGATCACAAACAGGATCTACATGTACAATCAGCTCCATCATCCCATCACACACTGGAGTTTACTGGTGTCAGTCTGAATCTGGAGAGAAATCTCATCCTGTTAATATCACTGTACACTGTGAGTCTGTGCTTCTGTATTTATTCATTTCACTTGCAATCAATGAATAAACAGATTGATTTAACAAGAGCAGGAAGCATTAGATACTAATGAAAGCAACCAGTCAGAACTTCATAGCAATACATTAAAAACAGTCAGAAACCAGTGGGCAGTGGAAAATACAAAGGTCTGTTTTTTGTCTTGTGTTTATTATCTTACCATTTTGTTCACATATTGCATGTTTCCTGTGTTTCTGTAGTTGGTGTGATTCTGGAGAGTCCTGTTCATCCTGTGACTGAAGGAGATAATCTGACTCTACGCTGTTTATATCAGTTTTCAAGCCCATCAATCCTCAGAGCTGATTTCTATAAAGATGGATCACTCATCCAGAGTCAAACTACAGAGATGATCATCCCTACTGTCTCAAAGTCACATGAGGGTTTCTACTTCTGCAAACACCCAGTGAGAGGAGAGTCGCCCAAGAGCTGGATCTCAGTCAGAGGTGAGAGGAATAACTATAACAGTTGAAATGTTCCTGTACAATTTACTGCACTAATCTAGATGTATCTCAGTTTCTCCAGCCTCAAGATCTGATGGTCTCAATCCTGTGATAATTGGAGTGACTGCAGGACTGACTGCTGTATTTTTGATCATCGTCTTCTTGGTCCTGCTGTGGCGCTACAGAAACAACAAAGGTTCATCATCTGACATATTAAAACTCAAGATTTTCAGACACTAGATCTGTTCCTAAAGCTTGTGAGTGAGCTGCCAAGCTACATCAGTCTAAGCTGGTTTTCTGGTCTCAGCTCATCTCCCAATCTGGTAAAGCTGGTATTTCTGCTGGCTGTGAAGGGTTTTCAGCTGGTCAGGTTGGGAGACCATCTTAAATTAGGCTTGTTATTTTAATACTGAGAAGTATTGATAAAAAATATTCATGTCATCTGTATTGAAATCATTTAAAACACATTTGACTCAAACAGTGAGTCCTTCATCTTGTCCACTATTTGTATGATGCACAGAGTTAAATCGCTCCAAATTAGTCATTTATCAGGTTTCAATTGCTGCCTATGAAGGCAGGCAGTTAATCAGCTTAAGAGTGTGGATCACAACCATAATGTGTTGAATAAATAAAAACATGTCACTAAATATGTTGTCATTCTCAAACATGAATGCATGAAAGAGATTAAAAGTCAGTTTTCCTCAAAACATTTTGTGTTTGACTATAGGTGTAAGATCTGAGTCTCCCTCTACTGTCAGTCAACAGCAGAACATCAGTCAGACATCAGAGCAGAAGCAGAGTGAAGCCGGATACAACACACTGCTCTCCGGTCAGTCTTTACCCATTACCCATTAATAAATACACATGAGATAAAAGACACTTAACTTTTAACTAACAGGACAGATCTCACACAACTAGATAGTATTTCACTCTTCTAAAGTTTAACATGATATAATTAACTTGATGTAATTTTGTTTTATTTCATCAAAAACTGCATTACAATATATAGTTCATTTTCTGTAATTAAGAATGTTACTAGCACACAAAATACTAGTGCTTTTTTTTAGTCATCATGAAATCAATATTTTTCTGTGGAATTAAAAGATTGATTATTGAAAATGTATTTACTTATTGCAGGAACTGCACATGTTTATGAATCTGTTCATACAACTAATAAAGAAATAAGCTCAGGTAACTAATGATGTCATTTTAAGTATTTTATGACATTATGATGAGTTCAGTAGTTCTTTTGGAAATCATTTTTTTTATTGCTATTACTGTATAGGACAAATCCAGTTATACCAAGTGTTTTATTCCTTTCTCTGTTGTTCATTGTAGACAGTGTAAGTGGGCCAACTGAGATCACATATGCTGAGATTGAAATGAAATCTACAAAGAAACAGAAGAAAAAGAAAGCAAACAAAGGTAAACTGAAACAAAAGTCTCTGCTCTTATGATTTTATGATCATGGCAGTGGTTCTGTGGCTGTGCGCTGTGAAACCTGATCCAGGTAATTTGGTCTAACATGTAGTTAGGTTAGTTGTCATTTTAAAATTATGATAGTGTAAGAGTGGACTCCTGTAGATGGTTCTATAGAATCTACAGGGTTGCCATTAGACTAAAAAACGTTATCAGAAAGATGGAAGAAAACTGTACATAACGTTGCTATAATATGACTATATTGTATTGCAATAGGGAGCACTTCAAAGTCAATACTAAATCAAAACTAGTCAGCACAGTATTTTTTTAATAAAAACGATTTAATGACAAAATCTGGTTATGATTACACTTAAAATAGTTTCTAGAGGGAGAGGGAGAGGGAGAGGGAGAGGGAGAGGGAGAGGGAGAGGGAGAGAGAGAGAGAGAGAGAGAGAGAGAGAGAGAGAGAGAGAGAGAGAGAGAGAGAGAGAGAGAGAGAGAGAGAGAGAGAGAGAGAGCTCCAGTCTTCTTTTATCAATCCCTTGACCATGTGACTGAAACCAAATGTATTCTTTTAAACTGACCAATCAGACCAAACTTTCCCAACAGTAAAAGGTGTGGCACCCCCTGCGGCCTACAGGCCTGCCTTTTGTTTTCCAGGTCCTTCAGATAAGCAAATGTGTTGACAACAGTAAAGCAAATTTCTTTGTTGGATTTCAAATATCAAATATCTTTGATTATTTTCAATCCTTTCAGTAGACACCTGAATAATATGTGTTATTTAGCATGTTATAATGGCATTTGTGATGCCATTATATTGTGGTGATATTTCATATCACTGTTGGATGTACTGTACAGTAGGCACTAGTGATATGAACTGTTCATCTTCTAGGCAATAACACTGAGAGTGACGACATTTACTCTAAACTGAAGCTGGATACAGCTCAAGGTGAGAGTCAAACTAAAAACACCATCACAGTTCACAAGAGACACTGAAAACTGCATACAAGCTTGATTAAGAATGAAATGAAACGCTGTATATTAAATGATCATTGTGCATTCTGAATTCATTGATATATTTTTAGGTGCTGGATCTAGTGATGTGACGTATGCTCAGGTTAAATGAATGCCTGGAGGAGAAACGTTCAATCCCAGGACGCTGATGAGTTTACTGGAGGTTGAGGAGTGATGAAGAATGACCAGGATCATCAGTGCTTTATCATCTTTGTGACACTGATCACTCGACGGCAATAGATTTTAGTAAGCCTTCTATGAAGGTAAATTGATGCCTTAAAGAATCGCAAGCGCAGGGTAAGATTTGTGAAAGTGTACATAAGATTGCAAGCGTAATTTAAATTTGTATGCGCAAGATAAGTTTTGTAAAGGTGTAAATTGCCTTTCAAGTGTAAGAAAAAAATATTTGCAGCATTTTACTGTTATTCGTAAGTGTAATTCATGTATTGTGAAACTGCAACTTCATGTAAACGCAAAATAAACATGATCTGTATTCTTCTGACTTCCATTTTTCCGTGCTAAGACTTTTGACATGTTTCTTTCGCCAAGATCCGGCCAAAATCATTGCACGACTGTGAACATTGATTTGCAAGCGAAAACATCAGAGTCAGGAACTGCAAACCAGATTGACCGTGTAAAACCAGACTTTGTGTAAAAAATATAAACTGCTGCAAATGTCTAAATGACTTGTTGTGGACGTAGGGCAAAAAAGTTCCCGAAAGAAACCGATTTGTACAGTTCCGTCTTTCTTTTAGCTGCGCTTAAAGTTTTGGCACGATTCTCTCACTCGCTCAGTTTTGCGAGCTCGAGGAGGAAGGCGGGTCCACCTTCTTCTGTAGCCAATCAAATGAGCTGCTCGCTGACTCTGGATTTATCCTTATCTGATTGGTTCATATAATAAAGACCCCAGACGCCAGAACACATCTTAATCTTCATTTGGCTAAGAATCGTTCTCACGGCCGAAATTGTACTTTTAATGCACACATACATGTTAATAAATAAATAAATAAATCAAGCATGGTTGCTTAATAAGCTGTACACCATTCAAGGCTGACTATATGTGTTAATCCTGAATTTTGAGCTGGTGTGTCGTTATTGGATTGGTCTGGAATTGCATTGAAATTTTATATATTATATAATCTGTTTACACCACTGAGCTATGATAACTGAGCTTGTTATACTTTACAATCAAAACTTTTAATACCCATTCTTTAATACCCAATAATACCATTCTGACTTTTTCAGACCACATTTCATGGTATTTAACACTCAATTATATATTTTGAAATATTGTCCTGGTCGCACTGTATTGATTCTGATTACTATAGTGTGACTGATCAAGCTATTATATGTAGCTAGTATGAATAACAAAATGCTTTCTCTGTCCAGATTTGACAGTAGGCTAATACAAAACTGATACTTCAAATCAATATAAAAACACAACTTTGACAAAGAGTAGTCTTTCATTATATATATATATATATATATATATATATATATCTCCAAATCAAATGAAAACTAACTAATTATTTCTGAATTAAAACCCAGCAAACCGGGAATACACAGCCATGTTTATGTTTATATATAGGGATATACAGCCATCTAGAGGTTAAACGATTGTATTACAGATGACAAATGGTGCATCATTTAGAGATGCCCTTAAAATACATGTTAAAGGAAAAATAATAATTTAATACTAACACTACTACTACTAAAAATAATAAATAATAATAATAATAATTCTGGAATCGCCCCTGATCAGTAGACATTATGAAATTATGCATGCAGTAGTGCAGATACTATACTTTTAGCATCATCAAGATAAACTAATATTATGTAATGACTCATGATGATGATGATGATGATGATGATAAGGATACACTGAATATACATTTTCTTTCTTAACACACTAGCTCGGAATGCTGAGCCAAATGAAGATAAAGATGTGTTGATAAAGATGCACCTTGAATGGTGTACAGCTTATTAAGCAACCGTGCTTTAATTATTTATTTATTTATTAACATGTATGTGTGCATTAAAAGTACAATTTCGGCCGTGAGAACGATTCTTAGCCAAATGAAGATTAAGATGTGTTCTGGCGTCTGGGGTCTTTATTGAACCAATCAGATAAGGATAAATCCAGAGTCAGCGAGCAGCTCATTTGATTGGCTACAGAAGAAGGTGGACCCGCCTTCCTCCTCGAGCTCGCAAAACTGAGCGAGTGAGAGAATCGTGCCAAAACTTTAAGCGCAGCTAAAAGAAAGACGGAACTGTACAAATCGGTTTCTTTCGGGAACTTTTTTGCCCTACGTCCACAACAAGTCATTTAGACATTTGCAGCAGTTTATATTTTTTACACAAAGTCTGGTTTTACACGGTCAATCTGGTTTGCAGTTCCTGACTGATGTTTTCGCTTGCAAATCGATGTTTACAGTCGTGCAATGATTTTGGCCGTATCTTGGCGAAAGAAACATGTCAAAAGTCTTAGCACGGAAAAATGGAAGTCAGAAGAATACAGATCATGTTTATTTTGCGTTAACATGAAGCTGCAGTTTCACAATACATGAATTACACTTACGAATAACAGTAAAATGCTGCAAATATTTTTTTCTTACACTTGAAAGGCAATTTACACCTTTACAAAACTTATCTTGTGCATACAAATTTAATTTACGCTTGCAATCTTATGTACACTTTCACAAATCTTACCCTGCGCTTGCGATTCTTTAAGGCATCAATTTACCTTCATAGCCTTCACGTGCTTCAGAGAATATGCATGTTAATATTTGAAAAGCAATGAGCTGATATTCATTAGTAAAAAGCCATTATTGTTTAGTACTGCAGTGTGCATTTACATTGGTTAATGCCAGCAGCAGCAGCAGTTTATCATTTGACAACTGAGGGAACAGAATATTAGTTTAAGGGTATTATTTTTGAGTCGGTGACCAAGTTTGCTATTTTTTTCTGTCTTCTTGATTTTAAATGTATTTGTGGTCATGGAAATATCAAAGAATGTTAAAATTGTGATTTGCCAGGTCTGGAAAAGTTGTCTTTAAATGTAAATGTATTTAGTGAGACAACATTTTTTCTAGCTATGTGCAGTGCTTAATTGGCAAAACATTTTTATTTGTGCGTGCGGTCTTAAAAATCCTTATCCAGCAATCACAAAAACAAAAAAACATTTTGTAAAGCCATTGAAGTAAAAAGTTTATAGCTTGCTTGTATGTCAATTATTATTATTATTATTATTATTATTTAAAGGTTTTAAGTGTATTAGAAATTTGTTGTATGTTCTTGGAAACCCTTGAGAGTACATGTTGTCATCACTCCATCCCAGGGCTTTTTATGGTCTTCCCTTCTCTAAGTGAGAAAAGGAGATTCTAATGATGGAAACAACAACAAAATAAAACTTTTTTAAATAAATCAATCCATAAGGGCTAATGTGAATAATAATATGTTCTCTCGGGGGCAGACTGGGGCAAAAAAGTGGCCCTGGACTTTCTGGCACAAAGTGGCCCATAACAACCGGTCCGCAACACATCTCAGCATAAACTCACCAGCTCATTATGTTCATTAATGCAATTTTAAACACCACTTACTAACATAAAAATATAGATGCTATTTATACATGTATAATAAAATGTGTGTATGTATGTATGTATAATATATATATATATATATATATATATATATATATATATATATATATATATATATATATATATATATATATATATATATATAATTATTAATTTTTTCTACACATTTTGAAATCTTTTCCATACAGTGATTTATCTACAGGACTATTTTATGGTGCCTTTCTAGTGGTTATAGTATTTGTCCTTTCAGGAGCTTGACATCTGTCATTTTATGGAATAGAACAGCAATTGTTAAAAATTTAAGTTTAAAAATTATATTGGTCCTTGAGTTTTCTTATGAAAAATACAGCATGTTGATGCTGATGCATGTTGAATGATTTCTGAAGGATCATGTGGCACTGAAGACTGGAGTAAAATGCTGAAAATTCAGCTTTGATCACAGGAATAAATTACATTTTACAATATATTCACAACAATTGTATTATTTCTTAATGTGTTTTTATTGTATTTTTAATCAAATAAATGCAGCCTTCTCCTTTCAAAAACTTTAAAAAGTCTTGATTATTTCAAACTGTTGATTGCTAGTGTGTAAAATAATGCATGTGAACTAACTATTTTTTATTTTAGTAGGCTACACGTTCCTTCACGGGACATAGGCTACTTGAATATGAAAGTTGTCAGTTTTACCTTGTCTGGCTATCACCAGACCAAACTCAATTTAAGATTGAACATTGGTCTGGGGAGTCTGCTCTATATTTTCTACTGCACAAGAGGCGTGATCAACGAGCATAATTCAAATGACTCTGTACGTAATTGGATATTCCTTCAACCAATCAGACCATCACAAGAGGTGTGATCAATGGGCAACGACCCATCGCTTCTCTACCAGTCATCGTGTTAAACCCGCCAATAGCGCACCAGGTGGATAAGCCAGTCTGTGATTGGTTCCTGCAAAAGTGTAACAGAAGCAGTAGAAATTAATGTACAGGTTTCCAGACTGAGTTGCAGGGCAAAATCAAATCAAATCGCCGGCAGATCAGGCTGGGTTTACCCAGTATAGTGGAAAACAGAAAAAAAAGAAAGTAAAAAGAAACGTATATATTCAAACCCCAGTTTTTGTGTGTCCCTTTAAATGTAACTGAGCTGAATAGTTTCTGAATGGATAGTTGATGAATTGATGTAGCTGATGTGGAGTTACTATCTTCAAATCATTGATTAGCATATTCTGTCATGATAATATATAAAACGCTCGTGTGGGAACTCTTGTAAGATATGTTGTCATCTTGCTTTTATGACATGCTATTGCATTTGTGTTACGTGCCGTATTGCAATAAAGGTGAAAAGACGGATGCGACATCTTGAGCAGACTCTTAAATGTGCTCTTCTACAACAACTCTACCTCTTCTCAACATGGTCTCACCCCCTTTGTTACGTGTTCCGCGGGGTAGGGTTTATGTACATTTTAGAGTTAATGATGCTACTAACCCGTGAAGAAGCTTGTTGTAGTCCCTACCAGCCGTTTGTTGTAGGGGCTCTCTGTCTTGTGGAAAGAGATCAAAGTCCTGCTGGCGAAGGATGAGCTCGAGCCAGTCCCTCCAGCTGATTTGAAGACAGGGTTCTACTTCATTGTACCCAAGAAAGGTCTGTGGACGGTAGGGGTGTAACGGATCGACCGTACGGATCACGACCCACGGTTCGGCACGCACGTGAACCGCGGTTTTATTGTGCATTTTTTTTAAACTTGTGGATTAATCTGAATTGTTTAGCGATCGCAGACTATAGTAGGTATTAGGCTATATAAATACAAAGCAATGAATTCAATAAAACTTTGTTTAAGTGTAGTGCGTTTAAACATGATATCTATAAAATAGTGTATAGGCCTACAAGAGAATTGCAATGCTGACAAGTGTGAGAGGTCTACTCTCCCTGAGAATGTTGACATCCTAATCTTTAAAAAAAAAAAAGAAAAAAAGCTCAGGCCCATTTTCACGTCTCAGGTTGTTTTTAGTCAAATTTGATTTATTCAGATTAACACCAAAAGTTCCTTGTTAACCTATAAACCATATAGGGTATGTTAACACCAAAAGTTTTCATGTAATAAATGGAAAGCAAATAAAAATAGTCTCCTCCCCCCTTTTATTCTGATCCGAAAAATGATCCGATCCATGACTCATGATCCGTAGTGCGATCCGAACCGTGAGTTTTGTGATCCGTTGCACCACTAGAGGACGGGGCCTCAACTGCATTAGCATATCAATTGCCTCAAGTTGTTGGCAGTGCCTTAAAGGGCCGCTACAGGGCAAGCACGCACTGGTCCATACGGACAGCACTGCGACCATTGCGTACATCAACCATCAAGGTGGTCTACGCTCCCGTTGCATGTGGCATATTGCCCACCATCTCCTCCTATGAAGTCAGAAGCATCTGAGCTCGCTTCATGCCATTTACATCCCAGGCCTGCTCAATTGTGCAGCCAATGAGCTATCACGACAGCCTGTGCTTCCGAGAGAGGGGCGACTCCTTTCCCGGGCGGTCCAGCTGATAAGAGATCACTCCGGAGTCGTGCAGGTAGACCTCTCCGGACTTGTCCTATTGCCAGTCATTCTATTCACTGACCGAGGAGACTCTCCGCACAGATGCGCTGGCACACTGCTGGCCCCGGGGCCTACGCAAGTATGCGTTTCCCCCAGTGAGACTTCTTGCACAGACATTGTGCAAAGTCAGGGAGGACGAGGAGCAGGTCTTGTTAGTTGCGCCGTACTAGGCCAACCGGATCCTGGTTCCCAGAACTGATGCTCGTCGCGACAGCACCTCTCGGGCCCATTCCTCTGAGGAAGGACCTACTTTGGTGTTATACAGCACCGAGTGGTTCCCCTATGATTACGAGCCAAAGAACCACTTTTAGTGCCATATGGCACCATTCCAGGAAGTCTTGAGGCTTTAACTCAGTCAATGTCTTTAACCGTCTGTCATTATTTAGTCAGTATGGAGCTCAGTCAACTTCCTTGTGCTCAGTGAGTATTATTTCCTCTGTATTTCAGTGGATGCTAACTTGCTCTTATATTATGAACAAAATAAAGTGATTTAGTGTTCTTTCAAATCCAGCTCTAGGACATGATATATGAGTGAAAGATGAGCTTAAGAAAGAGAAATGCACTCTTTTGTGTTTGGGTCAGTCTGTTTGTTCAGTCCCTCAGTGTTGAACTTTGTGATGGTGTATGTTGAATCAGGTCTGTTTTTGTTGTTGTTGTTTTTTTGCCATTTAAGATGACTTAGTAGATATTCACTAGTTTTTAGATCAGGCTGTTGGCTTCAAGGTCCTTCATCAAGTTCTATGAAACATCAAACAGATGTTTCAGTGTTTATCTGGACACATGTGCAACCCACAAAATACCTTAATATGAGTTAGTCTTCATAGCTGTTACAGAAACAGTCATCCAGGTGCCTCTAGATCTAGACACAGTAGAAGAAAGATTTAACGATAAATTAGTTCTGTGTTGTGATGCTGGGAAAACTGTGAGAGAGAAATTATGCTGTTTCACAAGCTGTTCATGTCTGTGTTTCTAGTCTTGTGTTTTGCTGTCGTTAATTGAATCTGTCAACCTCAGTTTTCCCTGCCAATTTGTCACCATAGTTTCATATTGATTTGAGTTTCAGTTCATGTTAATTAGTCTCAGTTCCTCTGTTTGCTTTCTATTTATAACCTGTGTTTGGTTCTGTTCAGTTGTCTGTTCTACGTTCTGTTGGGTGTGGTTGTTCGGTTAGTGTTTCTTGTTTGAGTTAATAAACGTTTAAACTGCTGCATTTAGATCCTGCATTCCTCGTTCATTGCAACCAACTGTGTGACAAATACAAAGCTAAATTTTCCCACTGTAATAATTGTTAGATTTTCATGTATTTGGCTGAGCTGTCACTTTGGTGGCTTGCCAGTGTAGTAGATTTCTCTAATGCATAAAATAAGTTTGAGTTCTTGTGGGGAGAAGAATTTACTGAAGGTATCAGTGCAGCACGTTCTTCAGCGATGATGTTAGTCTGTCTTCAGAGAATCTGAACACAAATTTCTGCAGAACAGAACTTACATCTAAAACTAATTCACAAAAAAAGACATCACAGGGACCCATAAGAGAAACACAACCGGTTGCCTCTTGGGAAGAGATCCCACAAAAATAAAACATCATTCGTGTTTTTTTTTGTTTGTTTTTTTTACTTTGTGTTATTAGTGCTGATTTCAAGCATCCCCTCTGGACACACTGAAGGTGAGTGAATCATATCTTTCATAACATATGGGTGATTCTGTTACAAACCTGCAGTGAAAAGGAGGAACTTGATTGTAAATACTGCTTTTTAAGTTAAGTTTTATTAACTAATTTCGGGAGGAGCACGTCCAGATAATTAAACCTATCTAAACCGTGGAGCACACCAGATAATTTAACCTAATTATACCCAAGTGGAGCACGTCCAGATAATTAAAACCTAATTAAACATGAGTTGAGCATACTAAACTAATCAATTCAATCAACAACAGGAGGAGTGTTTATATACAGCTGACTCACCTTCCTTTCGTTGACAGTTTCTTAGCATCCCTCCACTACCCCATCTCCTCACTTTGATTTAATAAAAACTTATTAGACGTCAACACAATCTATAATGTAATGCAGTCTAGTTCTAGACTATCTTTATCACGGGGGGATACTCTGGGCTCGGGCAAAATTCCCCCGGACAACAATCAGGTCTGTTTCTGAGTCTGACGCAGGTAAATACTCCGGTTATGGAAGAGAGACTGAAGGATCACGCATATCACACCTCAGTGATGAAGTTACACTGACAGTATCAGGTGAGTTTGATCATCTTTTCATAAACACACACAAGTTATTAATGTTATTAATGAGTGATTTCTCAGTTTCAGCTCCCAGAGCAGTTTTAAGTGTTTCTCCTCAGAAGTGGTTGACTGAAGGAGATCCAGTGACTCTGATCTGTGAGGTTAATGGCTCCTCTACAGGCTGGACATTTAGCTGGTTCACGGTCTCATCAGGTCAGTTATAATGTTCTTCATCGGAATTAACTGGTTTTGTTGAAGTGAAATATATAATTTAATATGTCTTAATCTAGACACAGATTGGATATTGGGCACATGCTTTGGTGCCCAAAACTTCCATGGGAACCAAACAGTGAGACCAACTTTGAGAACCAAATCTTCCATTACCAGTCACTCCTCTGTAACAGCATAAGAGCCAAACCCTGATTAAAACCATCTGAACACACTGAATGTAACCCAGTGTATTCAGGTTCTATAGTTTTGTTACAAATGTAATTTATAAGGGCCAGATCAGATAGAAGTAGTTCCTTAAAGGGTAACTAAACCCTAAACCAACTTTTTTTAGTTAATGATCTGTAATACTGGGGCTTTATTAATGCTGTTCATTGATTCGAGTAAATGTTTTGACATTTGAGTATAAAGTGTTTTAATTCTATAAAATATGGTGTAAAACCGCCAAAGTGCTGCCCTCTTAAGGTTGAACGGTGGCTACTGCAGTTGAATTTTCCTATTGGACGTTGTGGTACATCGTGACGTAGGATGGCACTTCCAACGGCTCACTATCCGCGCCCCTGGCACGAGCTCACCACGCCCTCAGAAATGTTTCCCCCAATCACATGATGAGAACGGCTTCACTCCAGTATGAACTGTCATGTTACATGAAGTGGAAACATTATGAATGAAACTCACTTGACACTTGCTTTAACATTGTATTGAAGAAAATACGGTTAAATAATGCAGTTGTCAGTACACGTCAGGCTTTTCTTGCGATATTATTGCCGCCCGTCATGTGTACAGATCATTTTCATACATGAGACGCGCTTTCAAACCCTGACACGCAAGTGGTTGCCGCGGACGCAGATAGATTAGGTCGGTTCTCTTGCGCGGCTGCTTCACTAGCATCGTTGGCATCGGGAGTTAACGCAGTTTGAGCAGCGGCTCGCATTGATAAGGCTCTGGGTCTGTGTCTGTTAGTTTTTGAGCAGACACAGAGCCGCCATAACTCGGCTGTGTAAAGATGCCTTTACAGACAATTCACCCTCCTCCACTTCAGGTGAAGGTAGGAGAAATGACCGCTCTGTTGCAAAGCTGGCGTCACTCCAGTCATTCTCCATCTTTGCGACTCGCGAGTCTGACAGCTGTCAATCAATCCGTCCCTGCGGGTCTCAGGTGCACGCCCTCCGCTCAGCCCCGCCCTCGGTTCATCCCTCTGTGTCCGCCGGGCTCTGCCCACTTTTCCAGCATTTTTTGAAAATTGCCAGTGGGTGGAGTTAAGCTCTGAGCAGGGGTTTAGTTACCCTTTAAGGTTAGGGTTGGGAACCGAGAACCGGTTCTTATGCAGAACCGAAACTGATTTTTGAAAAATACCAGAACCGCACAAGTTTCGGTTCCGAAAACGGTTCTGGTGCAATGTGTGTGCGAAGCGCTGGAAGCGTATCCTTTAATAGCGAGTGACAGCCAGTGTTGCCAAGTCCATGGTTTTCGGGTTTCGGGTTGAAGCGACCCCAATTATGTGATATTTAGCCCCGGAAATGCGAATTTTACCCAAGAAGCCCCCCTGAAACGCAATTGGGCTTGTTTTGGGCTAGTTTTGAATAGCAATTGTGCAGGTTTTGTTGTGAAAACCTGGCAACCCTGGCTCACCTCATCATGAATATTAATTACGTTGCCTGCCGCTTCCAGGAGTACAACACAGTTCAGTACTGAAAGCCCTCGCGCTACACATTTACGGTTTTGCGTCAGATATTTTCTCGTTGACCACCAGCATGGCGAAGAGAAAGTCACAAGTATGGATTCATTTCCAAAGAATGAATGATAATGAAGCAAAATGTAACACATGTGAAAGTTAATAACATGCAAAGGAGGCTGCACTAGCAATTTGACAAAACATTTGCTACAGCACAGAGTGCCACAGGGCTTATACCAGATTTATAGTGAAAGGCCTATATATATATATATATATATATATATATATATATATATATATATATATATATTTGTCAACCGTTGAGTCACCATGGTTTAGGTAAGCTTTTAGGCACAATTACCTTTTGTAATGCTGAATTGCAATTTATTATTTACAAGTTCACTGAATAACTGAATTACTATTAAATTAATATACAACTAATTAATAAATATAACTAATAAATATAATTTATAACTTGGTTTTATTCAGAGACAGAGAGATAAAATGTAATAAGACAATTTCAGAGGTGTTCAAAAAATGTGTTGCAAGAATGGCTTAATTAATACTGTAATATATGTACAGTACAGGACTTTTTTGACATTGCCAACCTGTAAATTAATTTTAGAGCAAGTAATAAACACAAAATGGATTGTTTGAGTTGCGTATTGTGCCTTTTTCCTTTACCACTATTTGTTTAATAATTTTAATGGAACGGGAATCGGAACCGGAATCGTTAGGCGGAACCAGAACCGGAAAATTTATCACGATTCCCAACCCTACTTAAGGTGTTAACTACACATTCTCACTTTATACAGAGAGCATCAATCGTAATGACCTCCTCTCAGACAGCAGCAGAGGAGCTGGAGGAAAATACACTGTCAGTTCTGCTGCTCTAAATCACACAGGAGTTTATACATGCAAAGGAAAGAGTGATAAACCAGCCTATGAGACATGGTACAGCAACCGACAACCACTGTGGGTCACTGGTGAGTTCACACAAGTTTAAAGACAATTTCCAAATTATAGCTGTAATTGTCTTGTCAGGTGTTTCTCCTCCAGTGTCTCTGATCATCAGCCCCAGCAGAACTCAACACTTCACATCTGTCTCTCTCTCTCTGAGCTGTGTGGAACAGAGTAACTCTGATGGATGGAGAGTGAGAAGATACACAGACAGCGGGGGGCTAGAAGATTGTTCATCATCACACTGGGGATCACAAACAGGATCTACATGTACAATCAACTCCACCATCACATGGGACACTGGAGTTTACTGGTGTCAGTCTGAATATGGAGAGAAATCTCATCCTGTTAATATCACTGTACACTGTGAGTCTGTGCTTCTGTATTTATTCATTTCACTGACAGTTTACAATCAATGCATAAACCAGGGTCAAGGCCAGAAATGTTCAGACGGGTGGGTCTTCATAAAATGGGGTGGGCAAATCGTATAGTGAGTATGAAAACAGCGTGCCAAATTATCTGAAATAGATGCAGTACAGTTTCAAGTTCAAAGTTACAAAAGAGCAAATAAGAAATAACCTATGTATATATTAATAACATTTTACCAAAATCAAGCTCAAATGGAGTTTAGAGGTTTTTGAACCATACATTTCGGAGAATTAATAGATGCTTTGTCCATCATTAACAGCCGCATCCGTGCATTGTTTGGGGGGGGGTTATGAGGTTTGACTGACAGTTTAAAGAGCCAATGAAGTTGCGAGGTTTAGTCACAAGCTCTTTTTAATACTTTTCATTGGTTAAATATTTCATAACCCACAGAGAGACGTAAAGGGTGACCAATAGTAATGATTTATGAAAAAAATTATGAAATTGAGACGTTGAAGACAGTGGCAATCAGGGCTCCGAATCGGTTCAAGGAACGAAAACGAAAACCGGAAACGAACGAAATTAAGAGGAACAAAAACGAAAACGAAATCAAAATCAATTTGAATCGTTCTGAACAGAAACGTTAATTTGAAATGACCATTAACCGGTTAATAACGTTATTTTATCGCTCTCTTTTATATTTTAATTTGGCAGTGACCAATCATGAATTGAGTAGTACAGCATGTGACGTTGACGGATCAAGCGTGAGTGAAATGCCCGTTCACCATCATCTATGAATCTACCGGTACGCAAGTCAGTGTAGAGCGCGCAGTTTCATGCCTCAAGTACATTCTTTCCCCGCTGAGGTCTACAATGAATGTGCAGGTATTGGAGGACATTCTTTTCTATGGGGGTCGATTTGTTGCGTTATTCCAAACAAATAGATTGTTATCCACAAATAAATGTAAAGAGATTCACAAAAATTAAATAAATTCACAAATAAATAGAATGAGATCCACAAATATATGCAGGAGTTTCACAAAAATGAATTAGATTCACAAATAAATACAATGACATTTGTGAATAAAAAAAATATCCACACATATGTTTTTATGTCACAAACACAACTCTGCCTTGCATTCATTTGTGAATCTCTTCCTGTGCATTTATGAATCGCTTCCTCTGCATTGGTGGATCTCTTCTTGCACATTTGTAAATCGCAGCACAGCGCGTCTACACTCACACAAATCCACAAATAGGTAGACTCCACCCACCGTCTACTTGAGCCAATCAGATAACGGCCATATTGTGCTGACTAGAGCCATAGGGCTCTCAATAGTTCCAAACTACTCCGCGCTGTCAATCTGTTTTAATAGGATTTAGCAACATTTTCACTGTACACTGTAAAAACTAATTAGTTCAGTTTACTTAATTAAATTGTGCAAACTTGTTGTCTTAATTCAATTAAGTAAGCATTACTTAATTGCATTAAGTTGTTCTTACTTAAACCGTTTAAGTTTTGTCAACTTAATTCTATCTGGGATCTGAGGAAGTGTACTCCCAGAGTGCATTGTGGCATGAATAAATGAATTGCTTCGTTTTACTATGTTTGCCTTTATTTTACTATTTGTCTTTTGTCAGTATAACCCCAATAATGACAGCAAGTAAAATAGTAAAGGTCGTATTAATAATAAAAAAAAAAATAAAAATAAAAAAAAATCCTTGTTACCATTGTTGTGTTTTGCATGCTGAATGTTGAAGTGTGTGTGTGACACACTCAAGCATGGTCAAATGATATTGTGACAAACATAGAGGGATTATATCAACTCAATTAAAAGGTTTTGCCATAAATATTAGCAAATTTTATTTTTAAAAGGTCATTATTTGACATGAAAAATAGTTATGTTCTATATCATTAATGGACAAATATTACATACATACATACATACATGGGAACACTAATCACAATTATGGTGAGAAGAAGTGGAGGAAATGAGTGATAAGTCTAGAAAAAATTGCCCCGCCTCAAAAACACTTTGCCCGTCCGCCCGTCCACCCGCTTGTTTTTTTGCTTTGGCAAAATGGTACTCAAACCAGTCAAGTAATGTTTACTTGAGTTTTCTAAGTAACGAAGGCAGAGCATGCAAATAGTTCAGATTACTTACTTGTTTTAAGTAAGGTCAACAAATTATTGGACATTAAGTAAAGTTTACTAAAACAGTCTTAGTAAGAACAACTGTTGGATTTTACAGTGTATTTGCAGCGATTTCTGTGAAATATTAACACAATATGTGCATTGACTTCGATTAGGCTTTACAGTAGCATTTTATTCTGGGGAGAGATAAAGAAAAGACAACGTTAATCTTTTTTTGAGTGATCTGGTCATTTTATTTGGGTCATGACAGTACAACATGATTTTACAGCGTTGAGTATTGTAGTCAATCACGGGCATTTCTGTTGAAAATAATAACCAATCACAGTGTTTCCCACGCATAGACTAACTTTTTTTTAACAATATTTAAAACGTTCAGCTGCATTTCCTTTCCCTGCTCTCCCTCCGTCTCTCTGTCACTCACGCGCATCTCTCGCTCTCAAATTGCCAAACCTGCTTTTGATATGAAACAAAGTCTAAGCGTTTACATTTTTTTAAGTTTTAAAACGAAATTCAAACAATAAATAGCGTTGTGGCGCTAATGTGTAAAGTCAGAGGCGTTGAAAAACTACCTGCTCTCATCTCCCAGCGGTGCGCATGGTCACGTGGTTCATGGAGTTCTCATAGACGCTTTTGACAGAAAGATCTCAGAGAATCAAAAAACTGTTGAAATGACAGATAGCATCTGGATATAGTAGCTGTTGCAGTGCTGCTCACGTTATCTAACTGAAGTTAGAGTCTAACGATATATTATATAAGACTAAACATTAACTCTAACGTGCTTCATAAAATACATCTATCAATATTCCTGAGAGGTCAACTAATGCCATAAAATCTCAAAATATGCAGTAATTTCGTCAGTTTGCCAGGAGTGTGCTTGAGTTAGCCTACACTGAAATTAATGGGGTTCAGGGTTCAATGCTGGAACTATTATTGGTCCCTCCATGACACTCTATGGGAGTGGTAACTAACGTCTCTGGCCAAAACGTGATTGGTTGGAGCGAGAATGTGCTACGATTGGTCAGCACAATATGGCCGTTATCTGATTGGCTCAAGTAGACGGTGGGTGGAGTCTACCTATTTGTGGATTTGTGTGAGTGTAGACGCTAGAAATGTTTCAAAATCCACGCGCTGTGCTGTGATTTACAAATGTGCAAGAAGAGATCCACCAATGCAGAGGAAGCGATTCATAAATGCACAGGAAGAGATTCACAAATGAATGCAAGGCAGAGTTGTGTTTGTGACATAAAAACATATGTGTGGATATTTTTTTTATTCACAAATGTCATTGTATTTATTTGTGAATCTAATTCATTTTTGTGAAACTCCTGCATATATTTGTGGATCTCATTCTATTTATTTGTGAATTGATTTAATTTTTGTGAATACCTTTACATTTATTTGTGGATAACAATCTATTTGTTTGGAATAACGCAACAAATCTACCCCCATACTTTTCGAACGTTTAAAGTCCTCATGAAATCAAAATCGATCTTATTTAATTTGTTAGCCCACATTACAGGTCTTAGGGTGAACAACTAATCCGTGCAAGTTAATACACAGAAAAAAATTGTTTGCCGCGGTAATCTTTAATCAAAATCCGAAAAGTAACTTCCGGTCTTGAATGGCGTTCCCTTTCCGATGACGACTATGCGCCGGCTTGGGTTTGAATATCCTTAACCACTCCCCTCCAGCCGTTAGTCTGCTATGAGCGCAAGATGGAGAGGAGGAGCGCTGAAGTAAAACCCTGCCCTCTATTCAATATTCCGTTTCACCTGGAAATACAGCACTGAAATAAAGTCAGTTGCAACTTCCGGTTCACTGGGACTTTAAATAAGCAGTACGGACTTTAAGCTCAAATAGACTGATTTAGGCTAGTTTATGGATTCCGTTTAAGCCTATCCAAGTAGGTTACTAGCATCTATCAAACATTTTTCCTATAGTCTTTCAGATTGCCAATACAGGACAGGTCAATGTTTTCTATATAGACGGTTGATGCTTTGTAATAAATGGTATGTTTTACTGCATTAAATGATCAAGATTTATTAGCTGACTGAATTTGATTATGTGATGCTGTTATGGAAAAATTTAATCATAGCTATACATTAAACATTGCGCATGAAATGTTTATTGATTTGCATATATTCATACAGAACCAGCTTACTGGTTAAAAGGTCATATACAGAATATAGAGAACACGTTCTACACTCAGGGGTCAGGATGGCCTAAACGTGGGGATCAGAGTTAAAATGAACAGCACACTTTGGATTTGAGCAAGTGCTGCTTTTCTTGTCATGTGTGGAAATTTACAGGAGGAGTGACTTTGTTTGGGAAACTGATAAAAAGCTGAGTGCTGTTATGTCTAGTTAGTGCACTCTGCAGACATTGAAGATGGCTGTATGACTGTGACTCATTTCTTGCAAGAAATTAAATCTTTATAAAGACAATTGGGCAAGGTTTTGTCTCTTATTCAGTAATGCGGCGATAGTAGAAATTTTGCCACGACAGTTGGTGTCAGAAGCGGAGATTCCATGGATGTGCCTTCTGGACCCCGGGAGCGGATGGTGACTGATCATCCTGGACTTTAGAGTCACAGCTCTACCCCGACATATTGAGGGAGAGAGGCCAACCGCTCAGGGGGTCCGGAGGGTCCGACCACTGGAACAAACGAACCCGAGGTGGCAACGGGACGCTTCTGGTAAGAGACAAACTTAAAATTCGGGGAAGAATTTTGATGAATAGAATTTGTTTAAATTGAAAATGAGTTAAATTGAAAATTGAAATTGGGGTGGATAAACCATAGTGGGGTCTGACTCTGTGGCGAATGCAACGTGGTTGATTTGTTTATGGGATAGAAACTGAAACCATGTGGGCGAATAAAATGAGAATGCAACGTGATTAAAATTTTGAGATATCACGTGGGCGAGAAGACCGTGCTGTGAGCCGGTTTTGGGCTATTGGGAGCCAATAAGAGAGGACACTATTGGGAGTGTCCGCCCGTCTGGTCTTGGGTGAAGAGATCAGATCTGAACGGAGACGTCCGACAGATTCATTAGCGTACGCTAGAGGGGAAAAGCCACAGAGACAGACAGCCAGTATGGGGAAGTCCCAAAGCAAGCTAGCTGAATATGGTACACCGGTATTTTGCCAAATGAGAAAATTATATGGGAAAAATGCATGCAAGGAAGAGAAGTTAATTAAATATCATGATTTCCCAAACAAGGGAGCACCAGACTGAAAGTGGTGAATGAGTCAGTTGAAAAGGGGAGATAAACTGAAGGGTTGTTGTGGGAAATGTATGTGAGAAATGCGAACAAACAGTGAAATGTTGCTTAAAAGAGGCAGATAAGAGAGAAAGGAAAATGTTGTCTTATCACGCAGAAGTCACAGCTGTTTAAAGATCGCTGGTGAGTATGAACATTGACTAAATTCTGGCTAACATTTTTAGGGATATGATCGGTAATTTGATTAGTTGGTATAAAGATTTTGAGATGAACAAGAGCAAACGCAGTAAGCAGCTCCGCTCTGAAGGCCTGACTTCAAAGGAAATTGGTGGACCAGTGAAGGAAATGGGCAGAAATGTTTTTATTGTAATTGGAAAGTTGATCAGCAACTTGACTGGATACAAACAAAGAGAGAACAAGAAAATTCCAATTTCTAGATTCTTTTTTGTTTATTCATTAATTTGTAAAATGGGTAAAGTGCAGTACACCCGAAGGGAAAATCCCAGAAGTGACTGAGATATACAATTGAGTAACTAAAAGTGATGTTGGTGAAAAAGCAGATAACACCATAAATTGCAAGCCATTGTTTGTTTTATTAGACCCCGAGCGAGCTCTGTTCTCAGACAGACTGCCACTTTTGGAGCACACAGGTTGCTGAACGTTGCTCCATAAGCTAAAGATGAGAGTGTTTTAATTGTGGTCAGCAGGGCTATTTTGGACGTAATTGTGTTCGAACACCCATAAGGCGTAGAAAGTGTGGCAGATCAGGCCACCAGACTAAATTCTGTAAACGAAACGCAGTAAAACGAAAGAAACAGAGATTTACACTCTAAGAAAATGAGATAACAATAAGGCTAATAAAGTCTTTGGTGATTATTTTTTGAAGCAAGGATTTGAGATCATTTTAATATGAGGTTAAAATTAAAAATAAAGATGATAAAACGTGCTGCAAAGATATATAAATCCTGATTAACCGAGTTTCAAATAAAAACTATATAATAAATATGTTCTTGCTCTTCTCACTTTTGCAAAACTCTGATAATGATGATTTGATAGAATATTGGGTTGTTGAAGTAACTATAGGCAAGTTAAAATGTTGAAAACCCTAGAAGCTGATGTTTTGGTTTCAAAAGATAAGCTTGTGCTGAGCTAATAAACAATTTGTTATCTGAATCTAGTCACCACGTGGCCTAACTTGAGTAACAGAGACTCAATCTGAGTGAAAATTATAGTTTCTGAATTCACTGTGAGGGCAAAAGACAAATATAAAATTATGATCATTTGAAAATGTAATTTCTGGCAAAGGATAGAGTTAAAAGGAAAATGTCTGATGTTTATTTGGAAACTATTTTAATTTCTAGCCAGATTTTACACTGAGCTAGTGTGAAGAGTGAAACGTTTATGAAAACGCAGTGTACCAGCCCTGAAGGTCTCAGTCTCTCTCTCATCCCAGACCAGCTCAAAGCAGATATCTGAGCCTGTGCCACAGATGATAGAAGATATTGATGAGTAAAAGCACAGGGCATTATGTGAACATAAAAGACAGTTAGTTGTTAAGATATAAAAAATAAAAAAGGTGCCATCAAGAGGGCAATAAGAGATGTTTTCAAAATACAGACTTTTAATTAACTGAAATTTTTGACGAATGTATGATATGACCAGTAACTTCTGTCTGCTCTTAGCCTTCACCATGTACAGAACTGATGGCCTTGGTCACAGATGTAGCAGAACATTAAAATGAATGGACAGTTGTTTTGGCTAAATTTACTGAGAATAATCTAAGCACTGCTATGGGGCAGCTTTGAAGAAGTATGATGGATTTTAGTGATTAAGTTGTGTTATAATTAACCTGCCTCCATGTTTTTACTCATTTGAAAGCAGACCAGATGGCTCTGATGACTCTTGAATGCACTTTCCAAAAGGCTCCAGAAAATATCGGATCCTGTTTAGGGTCAAAGATCTCAAAGCGATGACGAGGTTGAGCACGATGTGGTTGTTCCCGATGACGGGTAAGACTTCCTACGGCCTGACGGGGGGCAACCCAAGCCAGGGAAATCACGATAAGTCATCTCGGACCCCCCCGAAAAAAGAAAAAAAAAATGGAGGAGGGGGTTTTATGTGAGGTGTGTATGAGAGGTGAGGCAGATGTCTGTGAGGCCAGCAGCATCTCTGTGTTGGGGGGGGGAGCTGTGTTTCGTAGGGGCCAAGGTCAAGACTGGACACAGTAGCCCCTGCCCTAATTAGGCCCCTCTATACCGCTCACCAGATACCGCATAAATTGAGAGCCAGGAAACACCCTGAAGAAAAGAGCAATGATTGGCATTTAAGAGCCAGCTGAGACCATACTGTGATTGTGATTGATAACTTTCTGGAACAGAACAAAATGTATTAGTATCAGTAAAGCTGTATGATATTGAACTAATATCTCTATCATAGTCTGAATCCTGCAGGTCATTAGGATGGCAGAGGATAATTTGGAGACATGGTGATGGCTTTAAGAGGACGGCTTTTGAAGTTTAAAGAGAAGGTCTGAATAACAAAGGTAAACTAAAGATAACTTGTAACAATTTCACAGTATAACTTATTGGAGATGTTCTAATTTGAAAGTTAAACAGTTAAATTTCTAAACTTTGTGAAGGATTAATGAATTAAGGGTTAGTGAATTTAACATTATAGAAAAAATCTTAGAAGACTGTTGAAAAGATAAATGTGGGTGAGAGAAGGAGAGAGAGACTGCTTCAGTGGAACAAGGGATTGTACTCTGTCTGCGATCTGAGACAAAACAAAAACAATGATATCAGAACAAAACAACCCAGCAGACTTTGAAACGGGTTAAGAAACCATGTAAAAGCACATTTTGAGAATGAGCAGTTCATATTTATGTGTCCTGATTGAGTGTAGTGTGCTATTAACCTCTGGAATGAGTGTTTTTATCATCACAGATGGGTTAGTTAAGAGAAACGACAAACGCTAAAGAAGCTGATTATTCTGAGCGAATCTGGTGAAAGATGATCCAGAACATGGACGAGCTTTAAATTGATTGGTATCCAGCTCAGTCTGTTAATGGTAATTATGACTACTTTGTCATTTATGATATTGTTTTTTGAATTAATCTATGGATTAGTGCATATGTTAAAGCGGAATAGTTAAAGATTGCCGCCCATCATGAGTTTAACACCCTTGTATAAATTCAACAGAGGGTCGGAGTTTAAATAATGTCAATTGATTAAGAATGGCAAATGTAAATTTTATAGACTGGACGGCAGAGACAAGGAGACAAATTAACTAAAGTCACACTATCTAATTATCCAGAGACTCCCTAATATTTATGAAAGGCCAGAGGGCGAACAAAGGGAGAACTTATAAAAAGAAAGAGTTTTATTTTATGTTTCCTCTGAACGGAGGCATGACATTAGATGTCTAAGAGAGCTTCTATTTGTGTATTAAGGGCTGAAGGAGCAGGCAGAGAAGTCTTTCTGTGTGACTGGAATTGAGATAAGAGGAATATAATATTTTGGTTTCTGCAGAGCAGTAGAGATAAGAAACAATAATGATCACATGGTGCATCTGCAGACGAGCTCTTTGATAGAGGAATAATGTGACAAGTTAAAACAGAAGAGAAATAGCCCAAAAAGATTGATTGTTTTTTGGTGGAAAATTGATTTTCGGACAGAATTATGAACAATTTATGAACACCTGTAAAGTTAAATGGAGTTAATATACATATATGAAGTTGAAAAATCCTTTTGAAACGGCTTTAAAGAAATTGATGGTGACTTATAGTACAAATTTGAATACTTTATAAAGTGATATGGGAGATTATGAAAATTTGCAAGTTCTTGGTAAAGTTATAACAATTTTGGGTTTAAGTGGCAAGGTGAGGATTTGATGATAAGTACCGCTGCCAAATGACATGAATTAAGGGTTAAGATTTTGGGCCAATTGGAGCATACATCTAAAGAGTTTTAATGGACAGGGCATGGAGAAAAGGGTACTTTAAAAGAAAGCCCTGATGAATGGATTTTGGATGGTTTACTGATAACAGGAACTGAAAAGACTTTAATAAAAATTGGATATTGATTATGATTAAGTATGATGTCACAAGATAAAGATAAGTGGACAAGCTGATTGAATGTAATATGAATTGATAACTATGGCATTTTGATGAAGTGTATTTAAAATTAGCAAATTTAGATTTATGTTCATTAGTGGTTAAATATGGTGTGGGCTATGGTGAGTTAGAATGGGTCTGCTGGAAATAGTATGTTTAACAAAAAACAGGGTGGTTTGTGAAGAATGGTGTTGAAACAACTGACTAGAGGAAGGTTGATTGTGAAGCACAGTGAGAAACTGTGGGCATTTAGATAAGAATGTAGCATGAAATCGAGGTAGAGAGCGAAGTGACCCCATTGGCAGACACACAAAAGAGAATCAGTGCATGATAGACATTTGTGCTTTGGAACTGTGCGTGTCAGAGGTGTCATCTGAACTGTGAGCAAAGCACACAATGTAAACTGAAGGATGTTTTATGTAGAGACTTAAAGTGCTAAGATGGATTATTATCTATCTTACTTATTTTTATCGTTTAGTTTGAGTTGGACCACTATTGTGTTTCGGACCCCAAAAAGGTCTGTTATGATTTTGATTAATTAAGAGAACCACTGATTGTTTGTTTCTTCATATGTGTTTTCTAAAGTGTGTATTGGGTCTCTGAGGAGTGACTGAGGGTCTGGCCTAGGGATGTGTGATGTGTCACTAAACGCTTGATAGCAATAAGGTGTCGTGTGTTTGGATTTTGGAGGTATCACACACCCCTAACATGTCGGGAGTGCAGTAACAGTGCTTGCTCACTTAGCCCGGCTTCCAGAGATGAAATATGGATTTGTCTTTCGTTTTATAGAATATTTTCAGTATGTTTTGGGGAAAACCTTCTGGTCAAGACTGCAGTTCGTAGCTTGACGGAAGCATGCAAGCTGATGGAGGGTAAGAGTGTAACGATGTACACAGACAAGCGTTATGCCTTCGGAGTTGAGCACGATTTTGGGGCGCTGTGGAAACGCAAGAAAATGTTAAAGTCTGATGGGCGCACAATTATGAATACTTCTTTTGTGTCTAATCTGCTAGACACAATTTTCTTGCCTGGCTAGGTTGCTATCTGTAGAATGCGCAGCGAAACTAACAACAAAGAGTTTATTTCAACAGGAAATTGTGAGAGCAGACGCAGCTGCGAAGGCCGTAGAAGTGCAACAGACAGCACAGCCAGAATGTTTTTATTATCTGAAATAACCACAAATGTTTTGCCTTCCTTATAGACTATGCAGTTTTTCAACTCAGGGCCAGAGAAAAGCAGCAACGGGAACAGTGTGACCGCACTGTGCAAAATGGCGTCTGGACGAGTAGTGACAAGCAAGCCTTGTTTACCCTGAAAATATTTTCGATGATTATGATTAATGGCTGCATGGGTGATCACGCAGCCAAAGGGGGAATGATACTCAAATGAAAGTTTATGACGAGGTTTTAATATTTGCTGAAAATTTTTGCATCTTGATGCGTATTGATATACACGAAAACGAGAAAAGGCCTCGAGTAAATCGGAGCCCGTTTGAGACCACCATTCATGGGAATGGAAGGGGGTAAACAATAGCTTGCATCAATAGAATTGTGAATTATTGCAAAGAGATGTCTTTTTTGTTGTCTAACGTCTGTGTGCAGGTAAAATTTGGGGAAACCAGCTGGGACTCCTTTACATGACATCAAACCAGGTGATTTCGTGTTGACAGAGGGCAAAGGCTGGGGCCTTACCAAATCCTCCTAACAACGCATACTGCCGTAAAAGTGGCTGAGAGGGCAATGTGGGCACACGCAAGCCACTGCAGAAAGTTTTCCACCAGCAGGAAGGGGAAGAGCGAAACCGGAAGTGAAGAAAGCCATGACGAGGTGCCAGGGGAACAAAGCCTGTACCTTGGCACGGCTGCAGAAACAACAGCTAGAGATAAAGACGAGCTGCTGGCTTTGTCTGCAAATGTCCCATGTCTGCAAAGCAGTACCACTGACTGTTGTAACACTAAATGAAACTGACTGTTTGATCCCGCAGCAAATGACTGAGATAGTGAGAGCTGCGAAGAACATTGAGCATGGGAAAATCCCAACAAAACATCCAACATCTGACTGTGAGAGGACTGAAGTCAGAGTCTGAGTCAGAATTGACACGGTAGTGGGTGGCATTACAACTAATTTTACCTGCCAGGTTAGAAGACCGAATGACACTTCAACTGCGACAGTTTGGGTTTATGGTTAAGCTTATAATTTTATGGAGAGGGGAGTGTTGGCAGGATGATGTTAACCAGCTTTGATGAATGTGGGGACATGTGTGTATTTACCAGGTAATGAAAACAAGAAAAAGGATAGACAGAAGATAAAGTTAATTCTGTGATGGGGACTTTACCAGATAGAGCAAATGTGGGTTGGTCTATTTTCCTGGGTGTGGGTACAGCAGAATCGATAAACAAGATAAATGGGTTAGCATGGACTGTACTAACTAGCTAATAGCATGGAACACACTTTAACAATGGTAGATGAGGAAATGAAGCAAATCCGAGATGAAGATATCCAAAAACAGACTAGTTTTAGACATGATAACAGCTGAGAGAGGGGGAGTTTGGAAAATGCTTGGGGTATCATGTTGCTTTCATATTCCAGATTATAGTGACAATGTAACCAATATAATTGAGTAGCCTACATGAGACAGGCTGTAAGAAAACCTGAGAGAGAAGGGGGAAAAAAAACTGATGACTCATGGTTTTGTTGGATGACAAATCTGAAGGGATGGGGATACTGGTTATGTTTTACTGTATTGCAGGGTTTTTTAAATTATTGTGCTGATTTGTATGTGTTCGCAATGTATTTTTCAACGCATTTCCAGGATAGTTCAACGAGTAGTGAAGCCCAGTGTATCACAACAGATGGTCAAATTAGACATTTATGACGGGTACGATGAGTGGATGAACAAATTTAGTGATAGGAGATAGTGACTAGCAAAGTGAAGAATGAAACCAATTAGGGGATTATGTCTTCGTTGGTTTAAATCTGGGCGGCCTTTAGAGGCCTCAGATATCTAAATATTATAACATGTTTTTTTGTTTGCAGTGAGTGGGGGGCTTTACCCACAAAAATAGCCTATGCATATTTTCTTTCTTCCTTCACAAATTCAAGAGTGTAATGAGAATGGATTATTGAATTTAATTATTAGTATTATTTTTATTTTTTTTCATTCAGTTTAGATTTTCGTTTTAATCATTTAAAACTTTACTATTAGATTTATTCATTGTCATATTTACCCCTTTTTAACCTTACTATTATGTTTACTTATTTTCGAGGTTGCAGTCATATATAATATATATACAATGATAAAATTTTCATTACGGTTTATCAATGATGTGATAAAAAGAGGGGATTGTTATGGAAAAATTTAATCATAGCTATACATTAAACATTGCGCATGAAATGTTTATTGATTTGCATATATTCATACAGAACCAGCTTACTGGTTAAAAGGTCATATACAGAATATAGAGAACACGTTCTACACTCAGGGGTCAGGATGGCCTAAACGTG
The DNA here is from genome assembly GCA_033150135.1 of Gobio occitaniae. Lineage (NCBI taxonomy): Eukaryota > Metazoa > Chordata > Actinopteri > Cypriniformes > Gobionidae > Gobio > Gobio occitaniae. The sequence continues at coordinate 89,508 of JARQWZ010003055.1, forward strand.
GGGATCAGAGTTAAAATGAACAGCACACTTTGGATTTGAGCAAGTGCTGCTTTTCTTGTCATGTGTGGAAATTTACAGGAGGAGTGACTTTGTGTGGGAAACTGATAAAAAGCTGAGTGCTGTTATGTCTAGTTAGTGCACTCTGCAGACATTGAAGATGGCTGTATGACTGTGACTCATTTCTTGCAAGAAATTAAATCTTTATAAAGACAATTGGGCAAGGTTTTGTCTCTTATTCAGTAATGCGGCGATAGTAGAAATTTTGCCACGACAGATGCAAAGACGTGTTGCGCAGTGTTTGCTTTGAAATTACCAGTTGACGGTGCATTAAAAGAGCAATGCTTATCCAGTTAATTTATTCTTTATTCATGCAATTTTTAAAACAAGTCGTGTTGAAAAAAAGTTATGTACAAAGAATGTTATTACTCTTCTGAAAAGAATTAGGCATATAGAGGGCCACTTTCGATTGTCTAACGCTCCATTAAAACAGGTCAATATTTGTCCCGCTGTTTATGCTTTGTAATTAATGCATGTATTTCTGTTGTGGGTTTAAAAATGTTACGAAATAAATATTCAAGTTTAATTACCATACATTATAATATTATTAAGTGAAAATAAGTCTATTTATACATATTTGTTTAAAGTATAGGCTAAATTAAAATAACGTTATTAGTGCCATATGGGTATAATCCAACAGATGAGCTGAATGAAATCTTTATAGAATTGATCATGTCCTTATAGTAAGAAATTAGGTCTAAATTTACTCTCTGCTTAAGAGCAGGAAACTCAATTACTATAGATGACCCAATTTTATGGGAGGGGTGGAGACACAGTCACCCCTGGAGCCTAATTGGCCAGAACCCATCCAGGGGATGGGCAAATATTTGAGTTTAATCTCAGAACACGAACGAAGAGTTCAGTTCAGAGTTCAGTTGAGTTGAGTTCGGTTCAAGTCAGCTCAAGTTCGGTTCCAGTTCGGTTCGAGCTGGTTCGCGGCCTGTTCGCAGTTCAGAGATGAGCTAAGTCCTAGCAGTTTGACCAGAGTTGAGTTCTGAACGGAGAGCTCACAGGAGACGATCTGACGATCGTGGCAGACCAACATCAGAGAAAATGGGTTAACAACGATTTCATTCAGGCCATCTGTCTTTCTCTCACTTTCCTTTCTTTTACTTAAAGTTTATTTTATTTCCGTTAAGTCTCGGGTTCTGTTAAGTTTCGCCGCAAAAGCTTCTCAACAACGAGTCTCCAACCGCGCGCTCCAACTTCAAACAACGCCCACAAGACTTTCATCCAGCCGCCAACACGCCACGTGATTGGCTTCCCCAGACGTCGACCAGACCTTCAGCGAATCAAAGATCCGGGAAAACCCCTGTCCAGCCAGGATAAGGGAACCCCCTTGTCAGACGACACATGACACACTACGCAAGTAATGCCTCTTGATTCCGAGCTGAACTGGTGCATTAGATCAAATGTAATAACCCTGCCTAAGAAATGATAGGAGGTTAAATTACTGATCATTGGTTTCTTCAGGTCATGTTTCATAAATGCATAGATTGCATAGGATTCCATAATTTCTCTCTCTTAGAACTTATTCTTTCCTCACCTTCTTCCTTTCTGCAACGTGTGAATGTGCGAGTGCATGTGTTTATGTTAGATATTAGTTTAATGTGTTAGAGTAATCAATAAAGTTCCGTTTGTATTCAAAGATAACTGTTCTTGTGTTATGTGCTTATCAATTTAATGTCTTGAACTGTCGATCTAAGTTACCTGGCTGTTAAATAGTGTTTCACTATTGTTCGGATATTGATATCAGCTGCAGAGTTGATATTTACGGCCCGCTCAAATGAACGCTGGAAGAGTCATTTGCTCGGCTGTAAAATAGACTCTGAAAATTCCCTATGAATTCATTAATAAATTCATTTGAGCTAAATATACATGTTTCCCTTTAACAGAGCCCCCTTTAAGTTCTTACATATCGGCGGACGAATAAGTTAAGGTGTAAACATTAATTCTGAATTATTTATAAATTATAGTGTCATTCGAGTCTTTCATTTTAATTCAGTTCCCCGTTGAGTTTTTATTTTATCTGACTCCTAGTCGCTACACCTTTAATGTGGAGGGAGCTAACCCAGCGGAGAACCTCTATTGCAGGAACTCCAGCACTGCGCTCGCAGGGCAGTTAACTGGATCCCACAAGTGATCTCTACGCCATAAGGTGAAGAGTGTAACAGTAATGATTCAATCAGTCATCTGGCAGGAAGGCCAAAGTCTGAACTCCTCACAGCCCTCGTGACTTTTCTAATCGAATCATACTTAAACAAAGGGCCTGTGTGTTGATGTAATCATCTACGCTGATTAGATCCGAGGCGTCATCGTGTAGCCGCAAGAGATTGGAGCGTTGGGCGTCGGCCATCGGCCATCACCTCTATAAGAACAGGAGCGACCATCAACCATTGGCATTTTAGCCACCACAAGGAAAGGACCTGTAAACTTCCATCCATTTAGCCCAAAAACCGGATGCTAATGGCTTGGTCAAAAGGAATTCTGCGTGTAAGCCTTTTCAGCATTTTGGTGAAGTTCTCTTAATTTATTGATATCTCATTTTAAATCTGACTCCATAAATAATTTGATCTGACTCCAATTTTATGTGACTCCATAAAGTGTGTTACGTTTAGAGTTTATCAGCTGATTTTAAAATTAGTTGCGATATAATTTAGATCGTTGATTTTCCTTAGTATCACTTATTTTCAAATATTCGTTCCTCCATGGGACCTGGAGTCGCAAAAAGGCTAAGCGTCCGGTTTCGCTTGCTCTAACGAACACAGATTAGTCAGTTCTGATATTACAGAGGATTGCAGGGTGAACTATCTTACCTCTAAGTGAGTCACACATGTTTACTCATAACAAAACGTGTAATTTTAGTGATAGTCACGAAAACTGCAACTTATAATAGCAGTGGCAGTCAGAAATCAGGTTTTCCCTCATGCTTGGCTCCATGCTCCCGTCATGGGGTCCCCAGTATGATCTGCCCTGGCAGAAAGATCTGCGGTAACCCCTCCTTACTCCTCATGGACCCTACTAAAATAATGATTTCAGAAAGATACAGAATAAATCAAGATTAACATTTATTTTGGCCAGACCGGAAAAGTAAATAAGTAAACAAGAATCCATGGTACACAACTGATCAGCGTAAAAACATAAAACACAATTGCAAAGCAATATGAAAATAATTTAAAAGAGTCATCATGTCTGGCACAATACATGCAGTTTGGGGGCACCACATGGGGGTTCTGACTAGAGAATGTTCCCCCCGAGAGTTAGGTTACCCTCCCTTAAATACTCCAACAAGAACAAAAGGGTTGTAAATATTTGCAACACAACCACCTGGTTTTGGGGGAGTGGATCAGATATCTTTGAAGAGACACCTGAATTCTCATTAGTTTTCAATCTTTCTAATAGATTAGATTCAACTTTATTGTCATTACACAAGTACAAGTACAAGGCAACGAAATGCAGTTTAGGTCTAACCAGAAGTGCAATAGCAGCAAGTGCAGGATATACAACGTTTGCATAAGTGCAGGACATGGATATGTACTGAATATATATAAATATATCTATAAATAGAGAGATGGTTATTACTATAAACAGAATTTACAGGTGAATATGTACAGTGAATAATATACAGATGGTTATTACTATTGACAGAATTTACAGGTGGATATGTACTATGAATATAATATAATATACAGATGGCTATTACTATAAACAGAATTTTACAGATAGAGGTATACAATGATATGTTAGGCTAAAATGAGGAATATGGCAGTGGATTAAGGATAGCCGAGGAGAGCTGATTCTTCCTCAGTGTCCTCAGGAAGAAGAGGCGCTGGTGAGACTTCTTGACCAGGCTGGAGGTGTTGGTCGTCCACGACATGTCCGCCGAGATGTGGATCCCCAGGAACTTGAAACTGGAGACACGTTCAACAGCCATTCCATTGATGTGGATGGTGTCGTGTGTGCCTCTTGACTCCTTCCTGAAGTCCACGATGAGCTCCTTCGTTTTGGTGGTGTTGAGGAGCAGGTTATTATCAGCGCACCATGTGGCCAGGTGCTGGATCTCCTCCCTGTAGGCAGTCTCATCGTTGTTGCTGATGAGACCAATCACCGTTGTGTCGTCCGCAAACTTGACGATAGAATTAGATCCATACACAGGCTTGCAGTCGGCGGTGAAGAGGGAGTAGAGAAACGGGCTTAGCACACAGCCCTGTGGTACACTAGTGTTAAGAGTGATGGATGTGGAGCAGGTGAATCCTGAAAGAACATTCTGGGGTCTGTCAGTTAGGAAGTCCAAAATCCAGTTGCACATTGAGGTATTGATGCCCAGGTCTCCAAGTTTGGCTATTAACTTGGTTGGGATGACAGTGTTGAATGCTGAGCTGAAGTCAACAAACAGCATACGTGCGTAAGTGTTCTTATGGTCCAGATGGGTGAGCACAGAGTGCAGTGCCATGGAAACGGCATCCTCTGTGCTCCTATTGCTCCCCGTTGAGTTTTTATTTTATCTGACTCCTAGTCGCTACACCTTTAATGTGGAGGGAGCTAACCCAGCGGAGAACCTCTATTGCAGGAACTCCAGCACTGCGCTCGCAGGGCAGTTAACTGGATCCCACAAGTGATCTCTACGCCATAAGGTGAAGAGTGTAACAGTAATGATTCAATCAGTCATCTGGCAGGAAGGCCAAAGTCTGAACTCCTCACAGCCCTCGTGACTTTTCTAATCGAATCATACTTAAACAAAGGGCCTGTGTGTTGATGTAATCATCTACGCTGATTAGATCCGAGGCGTCATCGTGTAGCCGCAAGAGATTGGAGCGTTGGGCGTCGGCCATCGGCCATCACCTCTATAAGAACAGGAGCGACCATCAACCATTGGCATTTTAGCCACCACAAGGAAAGGACCTGTAAACTTCCATCCATTTAGCCCAAAAACCGGATGCTAATGGCTTGGTCAAAAGGAATTCTGCATGTAAGCCTTTTCAGCATTTTGGTGAAGTTCTCTTAATTTATTGATATCTCATTTTAAATCTGACTCCATAAATAATTTGATCTGACTCCAATTTTATGTGACTCCATAAAGTGTGTTACGTTTAGAGTTTATCAGCTGATTTTAAAATTAGTTGCGATATAATTTAGATCGTTGATTTTCCTTAGTATCACTTATTTTCAAATATTCGTTCCTCCATGGGACCTGGAGTCGCAAAAAGGCTAAGCGTCCGGTTTCGCTTGCTCTAACGAACACAGATTAGTCAGTTCTGATATTACAGAGGATTGCAGGGTGAACTATCTTACCTCTAAGTGAGTCACACATGTTTACTCATAACAAAACGTGTAATTTTAGTGATAGTCACGAAAACTGCAACTTATAATAGCAGTGGCAGTCAGAAATCAGGTTTTCCCTCATGCTTGGCTCCATGCTCCCGTCATGGGGTCCCCAGTATGATCTGCCCTGGCAGAAAGATCTGCGGTAACCCCTCCTTACTCCTCATGGACCCTACTAAAATAATGATTTCAGAAAGATACAGAATAAATCAAGATTAACATTTATTTTGGCCAGACCGGAAAAGTAAATAAGTAAACAAGAATCCATGGTACACAACTGATCAGCGTAAAAACATAAAACACAATTGCAAAGCAATATGAAAATAATTTAAAAGAGTCATCATGTCTGGCACAATACATGCAGTTTGGGGGCACCACATGGGGGTTCTGACTAGAGAATGTTCCCCCGAGAGTTAGGTTACCCTCCCTTAAATACTCCAACAAGAACAAAAGGGTTGTAAATATTTGCAACACAACCACCTGGTTTTGGGGGAGTGGATCAGATATCTTTGAAGAGACACCTGAATTCTCATTAGTTTTCAATCTTTCTAATAGATTAGATTCAACTTTATTGTCATTACACAAGTACAAGTACAAGGCAACGAAATGCAGTTTAGGTCTAACCAGAAGTGCAATAGCAGCAAGTGCAGGATATACAACGTTTGCATAAGTGCAGGACATGGATATGTACTGAATATATATAAATATATCTATAAATAGAGAGATGGTTATTACTATAAACAGAATTTACAGGTGAATATGTACAGTGAATAATATACAGATGGTTATTACTATTGACAGAATTTACAGGTGGATATGTACTATGAATATAATATAATATACAGATGGCTATTACTATAAACAGAATTTTACAGATAGAGGTATACAATGATATGTTAGGCTAAAATGAGGAATATGGCAGTGGATTAAGGATAGCCGAGGAGAGCTGATTCTTCCTCAGTGTCCTCAGGAAGAAGAGGCGCTGGTGAGACTTCTTGACCAGGCTGGAGGTGTTGGTCGTCCACGACATGTCCGCCGAGATGTGGATCCCCAGGAACTTGAAACTGGAGACACGTTCAACAGCCATTCCATTGATGTGGATGGTGTCGTGTGTGCCTCTTGACTCCTTCCTGAAGTCCACGATGAGCTCCTTCGTTTTGGTGGTGTTGAGGAGCAGGTTATTATCAGCGCACCATGTGGCCAGGTGCTGGATCTCCTCCCTGTAGGCAGTCTCATCGTTGTTGCTGATGAGACCAATCACCGTTGTGTCGTCCGCAAACTTGACGATAGAATTAGATCCATACACAGGCTTGCAGTCGGCGGTGAAGAGGGAGTAGAGAAACGGGCTTAGCACACAGCCCTGTGGTACACTAGTGTTAAGAGTGATGGATGTGGAGCAGGTGAATCCTGAAAGAACATTCTGGGGTCTGTCAGTTAGGAAGTCCAAAATCCAGTTGCACATTGAGGTATTGATGCCCAGGTCTCCAAGTTTGGCTATTAACTTGGTTGGGATGACAGTGTTGAATGCTGAGCTGAAGTCAACAAACAGCATACGTGCGTAAGTGTTCTTATGGTCCAGATGGGTGAGCACAGAGTGCAGTGCCATGGAAACGGCATCCTCTGTGCTCCTATTGCTGCGGTAGGCAAACTGGTGTGAGTCCAATGTGGATGGTAGAGAGTCTTTTAGGTGTTCCAGGACCAGCCGCTCAAAGCACTTCATGACGATGGGTGTGAGTGCTACAGGGCGGTAGTCGTTAGGGCACCTCGGGTTAGAGTGTTTTGGCACTGGCACAATGGAAGTGCGTTTAAAGCATGAAGGTACAGCTGCTTGGGCAAGAGACAGGTTGAAAATGTCTTTAAAAACCCCAGCGAGCTGCTCCGCACATGCCCTGAGAACACGACCAGGGATGTTGTCTGGTCCAGCAGCCTTGTGCGCGCTGATCCGGCTCATTGACTTGCAGACATCTGTGGTGGAGAGTGTGATTGGTGGGTCAGCTGAGGGTTTGAGCTTGGTGGCAGTTTCTCTGTTGTCTCTTTCAAAGCGAGCATAAAAGTGGTTTAGCTCGTTCAGGAAGTTGACATCAGTGGCTGCGGGGTGGAGTGGGGGGGTTTGTAGTCACTGATGGCCTGAATGCCCTGCCACATGCGTCGAGGGTCAGAGTTGGAAAAGTGTCCCTCTATCTTTAGCTTGTAGCAGTGCTTGGCCTTTTTGATTCCCCTCTTCAGGTTTGCTCTGGATGTACTGTAGGCTTGTGCATCTCCTGATCTGAAGGCAGTATTGCGTGACTTCAGCAGGAGTCGCACTTCCCTGTTCATCGATGGCTTTTGATTTGGGTATGTGGTGATCTGTTTCTGGGTTGTAACACTGTCAATGGTGGTATTGATATGATCCAATACAGAGGAGGTGTAAAAGTCAATGTCCGTGTGAGCGCCACTGGTGGCTTGAGAAGCAAACACACTCCAGTCTGTGTGTAGAAACCTTTCCTGGAGTGTGGAATCAACCCCCGCAGGCCACACCTTGATGGTCTTCACTGATGGCTTCACACGGTTGATGAGGGGTGCATATTTGGGGCTGAGGAACAAAGAAAGGTGATCAGACTGTCCCGGGTGGGGGAGGGGTGTCGCAATGTAAGCGCCAGCCATGTTTGTGTAAACATGGTCTAAGGTTTTGTTTCCTCTGGTGTGGCAGGAAACATGCTGGTGAAACTTGGGTAGCACTGACTTTAAGTTTGAATGATTAAAGTCACCTGCAACAATAAAAGCAGCTTCCGGGTGATCAGTCTGTTGTTTACTGATGGCTGCATGAAGTTCTTTCATAGCAAGCTTGGCATCAGCATCCGGGGGAATATAGGCTGCAGTTATAATGGTGGAAGTGAACTCCCGCGGTAGATAAAACGGTCTACATTTAACCATGAGAAACTCGAGGTTAGCTGAACAATGACTCCCAACAATAGCAGAGTTTGTGCACCAGGCTTTGTTAATGTAAATGCACAATCCACCACCTCTGGTCTTACCGGAGCCATCTAATGTTCTATCCGCCCGGAGCGTGTGGCATCCCGCTAGCTCAATAGCGGTGTCCGGTGTTCCGCTGTTTAACCAGGTTTCCGTGAAGATTAGGACGTTACAGTTCAAAAGTTTCTTGCTGTGTGTGATGCTGAGTCGAATCTCCTCCATTTTGATGTCGAAGATTGTCCATAAAACTGTCGGAAATTCGCAAACCAATATCCAAAATCTCACCATGGGTGTACGATGTTAAGGCACAACTATTCTGAACGAACAGACCCGAGATGAGCAGAAAAAATACAGCAAAATTGCAGAATCTGGAGAGACCCAGTGCCTCGTGAACTACTCGCGCCGCTATCTTGGGTGTTCATCACTAGTAATCACTAGTGAATCACTAGCGCCATCACTAGTAATACTACTAGTGACTGCAGTGAAACTGAGACCACTTTACCATTCGCACAGAGACCTTTAAAAAGACATCAAACATGAAAGGGATAAAACAATAGATTTACAAGATACATCATCACTGGTATATCTGGATTTGGTGACTTGAAAACAGGGCAAGGAGAGGGCAGAATGGGGAGGGGGTGAAATGTTTGTCAGGGTGGTGTCACACAGTTTCTGTGAGATCTTCTCTCAAGATTAGTGACTTTTATTGTTCAATTGCTGGGGTGTGTATCTCAGCTTTTGTCTTAGTACCAAAACCGATCCATACACTATTAATTGGAGTGATTACTGCTATGCTGTATCAGTGATCTCGGTTATATTGCAATCTTGAGCCATGATCAGTTCTGAGTTTGATCTTTGCTGCTGAAAGGATTGAAAATAATCAAAGATATTTGATATTTGATATTTGAAATCCAACAAAGAAATTTGCTTTACTGTTGTCAACACATTTGCTTATCACAAGGACCTGGAAGACAAAAGGGCAGGCCTGTAGGCCGCAGGGGGTGCCACACCTTTTACAGTGGGGGAAGTTTGGTCAGTTTGAATGTTATGTGTGAGTTGGGTCTGATTGGTCAGTTTAAAAGAATACATTTGGTTTCAGTCACATGGTCAAGGAATATATAAAAGAAGATTGGAACTGTGGCTCTCTCTCTTTTCCTCTGGCTCTTGAAGTCATCTGGGCTTCTTGTCTTTGCTCTCTTCTTCTCTCTCCCCCACTCTCTCCCCCCCCCCCCCCCCCACTCACTCTCTCTCTCTCTCTCTCTCTCTCTCTCTCTCTCTCTCTCTCTCTCTCTCTATCTCTCAGGTAACATTGTATTCATGCTGTGTATGATTAATGGTATAAGTTTATCATCTCATTTATCCATTTTGAAACTATTTTAAGTGTAACCATAACCAGATTTTGTCATTAAATCCTTTTTATTACAAATACTGTGTTAACTAGTTTTGATTTAGTATTGACTTTGAAGTGCTCCCTATTGCAATACAATATAGTCACATTATAGCAACGCTCTCCCACATATTTTGCTATTGTAACTGCGCTTATCTCCGTCGTTGGTATGAGTTGCAGTGGGTGGAAATAGACAAGAAATGTACAGTTTTATTCCATCTTTCTGATAACGTTTTTTTAGTCTAATGGCAACCCTGTAGATTGAACCATCTACAGGAGTCCACTCTTACAGATGGTGCCGAAACCCGGGATCCCTTGCAGTGAATTGTCTGAAATTTACTTTGATTGGTGTAAGAATGAGGACATTTTTTCACAGTTGATCTTGTGAATGGATTAAAGCTGACCTTCTGACCAAGAAACGGGTAAGTCTGTTTTCATTGTTTAATGGTTGAAGGAATTGCATGAAACAGAATTTAGAAGGTTTTAAATAGCTTCAATAGTCCCATTACTGTTCAATCTGTGAATACTCAGATAATCTCCTCGGGATGGAAGGGAAAATTTCTAGTGACATATTGTTTGCTTTATGGAGTGAAAAAGTTGAGCCTACCTTGTCCAAACTCAAGAAAGAGTATATTGGAATTAAAAGTTCAGATGATGAAATGTTCAGATATTGGGAATTAAATGGCAGACATCAAAAGAAATCAAAACATGGTGAAATAATTGAGGCTTTAAACTTCATAAGTTGTAAAAGGCTACGTGATGTGACAACACATCTATTTTCAAGTATAGATGCGAAATGTAAAGAAGTGGATTCTAAAAATGAAGAAGCAGAAAAGTCTGAGGCAAAGATTCAAGATCTTCAAACGCAGTTAGATAGCTTACTAGCTGAGCAGTTAGCCCTGACTGAAAAGTGTAAAAAACACAAAGAAACCATTGCAGATCTCAAGGCTAAGCTAAATGCTAAAAAGCGCATGCCTCCCATAATGCTTAACAGCGATGGGATTAAAAAGCATGTTCACTTCATGGATGAGGTGACTTGCTCTAATGAATCTGAAACGTTTAGTTCAGAAAATGCCCAAGAAAGTGTACCTATTGCAGTTCTTAAGCGGGTGCAGCAACGGAATAGCGCAGTGTCGTGTACCAGAACGCATGGTTTGCAAGCATTAGAAGGTCATTATCCTCATACTCCAGGAGAACCTAGCAAACAACCCCATGACCAAGAGAACAGGTTTTGCAGATCCTGTCAGAAAATAGGGCATGGCGATTTGAAATGCTGGTCGCTGGGTCGAGGTCGGCCTCCTCCGTATTTTCTGAAAAATAGGAAATTACTTTCTAAGGCAAAAGATCAGCGCTCATTTGCAGGTAAGACTCTCAGTGAGCTAACTGCAGTGTTCATGCAAGGCCTTCAGCTATTAACTTCACTTGCGAGCGGGCTAGCAGCCTCTTAGCAAGGAGTTTAATAGTAAAACATTCAGATTGCAATGATCCTGTCTGTATTTTCGAATTTGTAATTGTATAACACATTGTGCGCATTGATTACACAGTATGGTTGTTTGTGTTACAAGATACACATAGACTAGTCAAGTTTATTCTTTAAAACACATGATTGCTTTACTGTAAGTGATGAAACACTTAGGATAAAGGCTGTAGATGCTGTGCATTCTAGGCCATGTATCTTGTGTAAATTGGAATAACGCTAATACTGGAATTGTACAGCAATTTCAAGTTGCATGTGTGTCTATGTTGAATTTGTTAGTCTCCGAAGTGGAAACTCTGCTATTCCCGATATAGCTGCAGTTAAACCAAGTACAGGAGCATAGAATTGCCATGTGGCTACAGTGTGAATTACAATTGCATTAACCATGAGAATGTTTTCATCACAGCGCAGGATTCAAGAACTCCAAACTTTGCATTTTATCATGCTCTTTAACAAAAACATTGGTGTGAGAGGAATTTTGAGCCAGGTCACATCTCATACTCACATTCACATACTGGCTGCCTGTTTTACAACAGGGCTAAATTTGCATCACAATTGTTAACCCTCCTCACCAGTGTTTGGGCATGATTTACACATAGCCACAGCTAAATTCAGTCACATAAATTTGATTTTCACACAAAGTCAAATCTCTATCTGCCTCACAAAATGTCTTTACATCTAGACTGTATTACTACTGTGAAATTCTTCAAGTTATTGTTTGTTTTGTTTCTTTCTTTTGAGTTACTAAACCAGGTATTATTTGTCTCACCAATTTAAATATCAAAAGGGTATTTCTCATCCTTACCTAGTGAAAAATATTTAATCAGTGTATTGTAAAAATGCATTTGATTTTGAATTTTGTTGATTTTGATTTTGAGTTCTGAGTCTTTGTATTTTGTCCATTTTACAATGTAACAATGGTTTTGGACATGAATTCAATTGAATTTCTGTATTTGGTTACACAATATTTTGCTGATACTCTTAATGAAAGAGGGGTGTAAACCCAACAATGTGATTGTTGTTTTGTTATGATGCAGATTATTTAAAGGTTTCTAGAAATAATGTAAGAGCTTGTGAGATCTTCTTTTTATTCTAAACCTTGACCACTTTATTAAGTATATCGATTTAAAGGCTTATTGCCAGAGAATATTTTAATCTGACCATATCAAACTTCTGACCAATGACAAATGCCAATGACCAAATGACAAATGACAAATGACAAAAGTGTATGCTATTTTGCTGTTTGTTGGGCTATTTGTTACAGATTCCTGCTGCTCGAATTCACCTCCTGTGTTCTGCCTCAGAAAGAGAGACAAGCGTTTGTTCTCATCTTCAGTGACTGTTCTTGAGGTGTGAGGTATTCAATGGACGTTTTGCATATCAGTGATCAAAGAGATTGCACCACACCATTTCATGAAGTTCTCAAGCAGGTGTAAGGACTGACAGACTGCTTTTCCAACATGCCTGGACGACAAGTCTGAAGATGACATCTACACAACGGAAAGCATGTCTTTGTTGACTGTGTCACCTCTGGACATTTTATGAATGTGGCCAAATGTGCCAAGGGGGGACTGAAAGGATTGAAAATAATCAAAGATATTTGATATTTGATATTTGAAATCCAACAAAGAAATTTGCTTTACTGTTGTCAACACATTTGCTTATCACAAGGACCTGGAAGACAATAGAGAGGCCTGTAGGCCGCAGGGGGTGCCACACCTTTTACAGTGGGGGAAGTTTGGTCAGTTTGAATGTTATGTGTGAGTTGGGTCTGATTGGTCAGTTTAAAAGAATACATTTGGTTTCAGTCACATGGTCAAGGAATATATAAAAGAAGATTGGAACTGTGGCTCTCTCTCTTTTCCTCTGGCTCTTGAAGTCATCTGGGCTTCTTGTCTTTGCTCTCTTCTTCTCTCTCCCCCACTCTCTCTCCCCCCCCTCTCACTCACTCTCTCTCTCTCTCTCTCTCTGTCTCTCTATCTCTCAGGTAACATTGTATTCATGCTGTGTACGATTAATGGTATAAGTTTATCATCTCATTTATCCATTTTGAAACTATTTTAAGTGTAACCATAACCAGATTTTGTCATTAAATCCTTTCTATTACAAATACTGTGCTAACTAGTTTTGATTTAGTATTGACTTTGAAGTGCTCCCTATTGCAATACAATATAGTCACATTATAGCAACGCTCTCCCACATATTTTGCTATTGTAACTGCGCTTATCTCCGTCGTTGGTATGAGTTGCAGTGGGTGGAAATAGACAAGAAATGTACAGTTTTATTCCATCTTTCTGATAACGTTTTTTAGTCTAATGGCAACCCTGTAGATTGAACCATCTACAGGAGTCCACTCTTACACTGCTGTGACAGTATACGTTGCCTTCTTTAATTAATACTTTTACATTTTGCTAATTTGAGTATTGTACGTTTTGTTTATATTTGTTCAGTATTTTGATTCTGACTGTTTTGTTTGTTTGTTTGTCTTCTAATGTGATTCTCTTCCTTGTGTGTTTTGCAGGAGCTGAGTGTTCCTTGGGAGCGGGCTGGTGTTGGGTTGCACAGGCTTCACTTTAATACAGGTTGTCATTTATTGCTGTCACTTTTTCTGGTCATTATTTGCAGTGATTCTTTGTGGATGTGATTCTGATTGGTGGGATTTCTTTTGTGCACTGGGTGCACCATACTAGCCCACTTCTCATAAAGGAAGCCTCAGTCTCCCCCCTTGCATTGATTAATTTTTGTTTTGTTTTCTTTTTCCATCTGACTACAACAATTAAATGCTGTGTTTGGGATTTTAAATTTTGTAAACTTTTTTTAACTTTAAAGCTACACTGTGTAACTTTTTTTGTTTATTCTTAGCTAAAAACACTTAGTTCTTTCAAAAATATATGTGCTCATTAATGTATATTTACTTCTTTCAAGTAATAAAGTATTCTCGTAAGTTTATAATATGCCATTTAAAATACATACGGGTAGGGGTTCGAAGGCGGGTCGCCATGTTGCCCCTCCATCTTGAAAGTACATTAGCCAAAGAGGGACATACCCGTAAATTCAAGCTTCGCCTTTCGCGCTTTAACACTCGATGGCACTGTACAAAATTTCCTGCCTCGCGCATGTGCGCGTCAACTTGTTCAGACTTGTCTGGTGCATGCGCAGAGAGTTTTCATCTCAGCAGCTCCAGTAACAGAGTTATACAGAGTTTTCCTGGCTTGGTTATTCCTCAAAAGTCTGTTTTTCCTTGTGTGGTATTTCTGTGCGTTAATAACTCCGTAAGTAATAATAGTTATTGTCATTGTAGATGTGTTTCAGAGTGTGTCATTGCGTAATTCAGTTGATGTCACCTCAGAAGTATTTTTGTGTCAACATACAATAGCGTAATGCTCACCTATTTGAATAATCATTCAGTTATTTTGTTATCAACAATGTTTATTCGTTTATAGAAAATATTTGCTTGTAATGTATGTATGGAAATATGTATCAGGTCTGATCGGCATATTAACAATTGTTATACAGAGCGCACTGCAGTGCTAAAGCTGCGCACACACTTTTGTAATCCGACACCGCTTGTTAGCAGCAGCAGAGGCAGCTCCGCTCCTTTTAATGCAGCTGCATTTAGCGCCTATATATGGTATAATAAGCTCTGGTTTACGGTTACATTATACAAATGTAACTTATCAGTATAGTTATACAGTTCTTAACTGTGTATCTTCTGTCATGTCATTATCATGTATATTTACCATCCTTATTTGTTCTGTCACAGAAACCACATTTATGTACATATCCACGCAAACCCTGTTTATGCCTTGCAATTGGATGACTGAATAAACATTACTATCATCAAAGTTCACTCTGGATTAGCTGCAGTTCTTTCTAGCCGAATAATTAGGCCAGTTGAGTTCCAACCATCCCACTGCGCACAGAATATCCCACAGGCACCGTGTCGAATGTGGACGAGGTCGAACTGGAAGCCATGTTAATCTTGGACTAAATCGGCCACCGCAGGAGTTAAAACGAAATCGGAATTGAGAGGAACAGAAACTAAAATTCACTGGATGGTCATATACCTTTTCACCGCTAGATGGGGGAAAATATCACACAGTGTAGCTTTAATAAAAATATCTGTTTAAACGGAAACTCACGCCTCTTGCCCTTTCCAAGTGGAGCTTATTTGCGTGTTCTTTTTGATAATTTCCCCATTTTCGGGGTGGCGTAGTCATTACAAATCAGCCACATACTACACAAAGGTTTGATTTTATCATTGAATACCGTAAAGGCAACCTAAATGTAGCCCCTGATGCTTTGTCCAGGATTTCCAGCTTACCGGGTTGCAGCTTGTACTCTAGCAAGAAAGAGGTTGTTGAGCTTCCAGTCTCCACGGTGCCCATTTGGGAGGAACAACATAAAGATCCTGAAATTATCAAGGTGTTTAAAGCATTGGCGAAGAATAACAACTGTGGATTGAAAGACAAATATGAGGTTGGGGATGACGACCGATTATATCATAAGATCCACCTGTCGGATGGCCAAGTTCACTACAGAGTGTACCTGCCTAGCAGTCTCAAACCAACAATCCTTCAACACTACCACTCCCATCCTTTAAGTGGCCATGCAGGTATCTATAAAACCTACAAGCGTCTGCAAGATGTTGTTTTTTGGCCCGGGATGTGGGCCAACATCAAACAACATGTTAAGTGCTGTTTAAAATGTCAAACACTTAAAAATGAAAACCGCAAACCAGCTGGGAAAATTCAACAGACCACCACCAGTTGTCCAAACGAGATGCTGGGAGTAGATATCATGGGTCCTCTGCCGCGCAGTCCCCACAGATATGAGTATCTACTAGTGTTTGTGGATTACTACTCCCGATGGGTGGAACTATTTCCCTTGCGAAAGGCTACTGCTCAAACTGTTGATTCACATCTCAGAGAAAACATCCTCACACGGTGGGGGGTACCAGATTTCATCCTGTCTGACCGAGGCACACAGTTCATGCCAGCTGTCTTTCAAGACATCTGTGCTAAATGGAAAGTCACTACAGATAGAAAATGACTACAGCATACCATCCCCAGACAAACTTGACAGAACGAGTGAACAGAATAATAAAACAGATGATTTCAGCCTATGTTAATGACAATCATAAAAAGTGGGACCAACACTTACCTGAACTTAGGTTCACCATCAATTCAGCGGTTCAAGAAACCATTGGTATGTCTCCAGCCGAGCTGCATCTGGGGAGAAAACTACAGGGACCAATGGACAAGCTGCTGCATGGGCAAAATCTCTCTCCAACTGCTCCTTCCTACGAGTTCACAGAACATCTGTGCAAGTTGCAAGCTAGAGCCAAAGAATGTGCCAAGAAAGCATCAGAAAGACAGCTCCGTAGCTACAACAAAACCCGAAGAGATGTCACTTATAAAGACAGAGACCGTGTATGGCTGAGAAATTTTCCACAATCAAGTGCACTTCACCATTTTAGTGCTAAACTTGCCAATAAATGGAAAGGTCCCTACCGAATATTAAAACAGTTGGGAACGCAAAATTATCGAGTGGCATTAGAAAACACTGGTTGAGGATGTGTGTACCGTTCACGTATGCAACCTGAAGCCATGCTTTCCCACCGCTGAGGAGTTAAACCACCTGCAAAAGTCGAAACTTTTGGAAATCTTCCCTGAATCCACAGACGAAGAAGAGTTTCTTGGGTTCTGACAATACTGCCTTTTTAACAACCTGGGGGTTGTTTTTTTTTCCAGGGAGGGAGAGTGTGACAAAGCTGAAATACAAAAAACAAAAACAAATGTACTCTCCGCCCATTTCCGTTGCCAAATTGAAAAAGGAAATGAGGTAATCGGATAAAAGGAGAACTTTTGGGAAAAAAGGGAGAGGTTTTTTTTGGGAGAGAGGTGTTGTGAGGTTGTGCCAGAGTGCGGGAGAAGTGAGAACCGAAAAGCCTCAATCCATGTGCGCTGAAAAGCCAACAACTCTGCGTTAAATGGAAGAACTGTTGCTGTAGTGTTAACTTCACAAAATCGAAAAGGAAATGTGAAGGTGAACTTATTTCCACTTACCTGGGTGGCGGTGACGTTATTCCTCAGAACGCTGTTTGAATGCTGGGCCGTTGCTGGAGTGGACACGGGGGTGTAGTTACAACACTCACACTCCCAGAGTCAAGGTGTTTCCAGCGCCGAGCATGAGCAACAATCTGGGTTAACGATCGTAGGAATCATCTGTGCCGTTTAACCAAACAAAGAGACTCACCATTGCGGAAAGTTGTGGCATCACTGCATACAAGCCGGCTGGTTTTACCCCCTGCACACACTTACACAATTCACCTCAGCACTTTCCACACTCCCTATTAACACAGTAACACTCGAACTGAAGACGTGAGTAGTGTATCTCCATATCTCCATTTTTGTTTTCATCTTATTTAAAAAAAAATTTTTTTTTTGACTTCAGTTTGTTTTGCCATTTTTCTTTGCCCCAAAATTTGGGCTGTTTTCTTATCTTGTTTATAGGAATATCCTGAATCTGTTACTTTTTAAATAACAATTAATTTGAATTCAATTCCTCTCCTTGAACTGTCACCTTATCGTGGTGGAGAGGTTTGAGTACCCGAATGATCCTGGGAGCTATGTTGTCTGGGGCTATATGCCCCTGGTAGGGTCTCCCAAGGCAAACAGGTCCTTGGTGACGGGCCAGACCAAGAACAGTTCACAAACCCTTATGTCCACAACCACACCAAGGACCGTGACGTCGCCCGGCATGGCGCAGCCGGGGCCCCACCCTGGAGCCAGGCCCGGGGTTGGGGCTCATATGCGAGCGCCTGGTGGCCGGGCCTCCCCCCATGGGGTCCGGCCGGGCTCAGCCCGAAGGAGTGACGTGGGGCCGCCCTCCTGTGGGCTCACCACCTGCAGGAGGGAGCGTAAGGGAACGGTGCATTGTGAATCGGGCAGCAGTCGAGGGCGAGGCCCCCGACGACCCGATCTCTGGACACGGAATCTGGCTTTAGGGACGTGGAATGTCACCTCGTTGGCGGGGAAGGAGCCTGAGCTTGTGCGGGAGGTCGAGAGGTACCGACTAGAGATAGTCGGGCTCACCTCCACGCACAGCTTGGGCTCTGGAACCACCTTTCTCGAGAGAGAGGCTGGACTCTCTACCATTCTGGAGTTGCCCATGGTAAGAGGCGGAGGGCTGGAGTGGGTTTGCTTATAGCCCCCCAGCTCAGCCGCCATGTGTTGGAGTTCACCCCGGTGAACGAGAGGGTCGCTTCCCTGCGCCTTCGAGTCGGGGATAGGTCTCTCACTGTCATTTGAGCCTACGGCCCAAATGGCAGTGCGGAGTACCCGGCCCTCTTGGAGTCTCTGGGAGGGGTGCTGGAAAGTGCTCCAACTGGAGACTCCATCGTTCTACTGGGGGACTTCAACGCCCACGTGGGCGGTGACAGTGACACCTGGAGGGGCGTGATTGGGAGGAACGGCCCCCCTGATCTGAACCCGAGCGGTGTTCTGTTATTGGATTTCTGTGCTAGCCACGGTTTGTCCATAACGAACACCATGTTCAAGCATAAGGGTGTCCATCAGTGCACGTGGCACCAGGACACCCTAGGCCGGAGGTCGATGATCGACTTTGTGGTTGTGTCATCAGACCTTCGGCCATATGTCTTGGACACTCAGGTGAAGAGAGGGGCGGAGCTGTCAACTGATCACCACCTGGTGGTGAGTTGGATCCGATGGCGGGGGAGGAAGCTGGACAGACCCGGCAGACCCAAACGTACTGTGAGGGTCTGTTGGGAACGTTTGGCCGAGCCCCCTGTCAGAGAGATCTTCAACTCCCACCTCCGGCAGAACTTCGACCGGATCCCGAGGGAGTCTGGAGATATTGAGTCCGAGTGGACCATGTTCTCCACCTCCATTGTCGCTGCGGCCACTCGGAGCTGTGGCCGTAAGGTCTCCAGTGCCTGTCGAGGCGGCAATCCCCGAACCCGGTGGTGGACACCGGAAGTAAGGGAGTCCTATCGGGCCTGGATGGCTTGTGGGACTCCGGAGGCAGCTGACCGGTACCGGCAGGCCAAGCGGACTGCAGCCCGGGTGGTCGTGGAGGCAAAAATTCGGGCCTGGGAGGAGTTTGGTGAGGCCATGGAGAAAGACTATCGGTCGGCCTCGAAGAGATTCTGGCAAACCGTTCGACGCCTCAGGAGGGGGAAGCAGTGCCCTACCAACACTGTTTACAGTGGAGATGGGCACCTGTTGACCTCAACTGGGGATATCGTCGGGCTGTGGAAGGAATACTTCGAGGATCTCCTCAATCCCACCGACATGTCTTCCGTTGAGGAAGCAGTGGCTGGGGACTCAGAGGTGGACTCGTCCATCACCCGGGCTGAAGTCATCGAGGTGGTTAAAAAGCTCCTCGGTGGCAAGGCACCGGGGTTGGATGAGATCCGCCCTGAGTTCCTCAAGTCTATGGATGTTGTGGGGCTGTCTTGGCTGACACGCCTCTGCAACATCGCATGGCGGTCGGGAACAGTACCTCTGGACTGGCAGACCGGGGTGGTGGTCCCTCTTTTCAAGAAGGGGGACCGGAGAGTGTGTTCCAACTATAGGGGGATCACACTTCTCAGCCTCCCCGGGAAAGTCTATGCCAGGGTACTGGAGAGGAGAATTCGGCCGATAGTGGAACCTCGGATTCAGGGGGAACAGTGCGGTTTTCGTCCCGTTCGTGGAACACTGGACCTGCTCTATACCCTTTCCAGGGTGCTGGGGGGTTCATGAGAGTTTGCCCAACCAGTCCACATGTGTTTTGTGGATTTGGAGAAGGCATTCGACTGTGTTCCCCGTGGCATTCGGTGGAGGGTGCTCTGGGAGTATGGGGTCGGCGGCCCCCTGCTTAGGGCTGTTCAGTCCCTGTACAACCAGAGCAGGAGCTTGGTCCGCATTGCCGGCAGTAAGTCAGACTTGTTCCCGGTGCATGTTGGACTCCGGCAGGGCTGCCCTTTGTCACCGGTTCTGTTCATAATTTTTATGGACAGAATTTCTAGGCGCAGCCAAGGGCCGGAGAGTGTCCGGTTTGGGGACTACATGATTTCGTCACTGCTTTTTGCGGATGATGTTGTCGTGTTGGCTTCCTCGAGCCAGGACCTTCAGCGTGCACTGGGACGGTTTGCGGCCGAGTGTGAAGCGGCTGGGATGAGAATCAGCACCTCCAAGTCCGAGGCCATGGTTCTCAGTCGGAAAAGGGTGGCTTGCCCGCTTCAGGTGGGTGGAGAGTTCCTGCCTCAAGTGGAGGAGTTCAGGTATCTTGGGGTCTTGTTCACGAGTGAGGGAAGGATGGAACGGGAGATTGACAGACGGATCGGTGCAGCTTCTGCAGTAATGCGGTCTATGTACCGGTCTGTCGTGGTAAAGAAGGAGCTGAGCTGCAAGGCAAAGCTCTCGATTTACCGGTCAATCTACGTTCCTACTCTCACCTATGGTCATGAGCTGTGGGTCATGACGGAAAGGACAAGATCCCGGATACAGGCGGCCGAAATGAGCTTTCTCCGTAGGGTGGCTGGGCGCTCCCTTAGAGATAGGGTGAGGAGCTCGGTCACTCGGGAGGAACTCGGGGTAGAGCCGCTGCTCCTCCACATCGAGAGGAGCCAGCTGAGGTGGCTCGGGCATCTATTTCGGATGCCTCCTGGACGCCTTCCCAGGGAGGTGTTCCAGGCACGTCCCACCGGGAGGAGGCCCCGGGGAAGACCTAGGACACGCTGGAAGGACTATGTCTCCCGGCTGGCCTGGGAACGCCTCGGGGTTCCCCCGGAAGAGCTGGAGGAAGTGGCTAGAGAGAGGGAAGTCTGGGCGTCTCTACTTAGACTGTTGCCCCCGCGACCCGGCCCCAGATAAGCGGAAGATGATGGATGGATGGATGGATGAATTCAATTTTCTATTATGTTCGATGTGTTTATCAACCAGAATTGAGAGTGGATTGTGGTTAATATTGTTTTTTGTTTGTTAATTTCCCCTTCTTCTGTGAAATACAACCTTTTTTTCTAAACCACATCCTATGTTCTTTGTGATTTTTTATATTGAATTTTGACTTTGAGTTGATTTATGTAACGAGTGGCATTTCATGCTATCTGGGTTATTTATTTAAAATATGACAGGATTGCCTGTCTGGCGCCAGAATTAATTGACCGAAATCTAAATTAAATAATTATTAGATTTTTTTTTTTATTTATCGGGCCGTCACCGTTACACATTTATGCAAACTCTTCATCAAAGTATACGCAAAAGATGAAATACAAGAACAACAAAATCACGGTTGAGCAGCAAACTAAATGTTTCTCAAGCCAGGATTATTAGTGAAAACAGCAGATCAGAGTCCTGCATGAGTCCGATTTTGTAAACCCGCACCCGCCCGTACCCGCAGTGCTTAAAACCGCATCCGACCCGTTTTCCGACATCAGCCCTAAATAAAATCCGCACCCGACCCAACCCGCTTAAAATAGAACCGTCACCCGACCCGCAATAAAATCAGTTTAACATATCACATTATAGACACACTTACAAAAATGTTTATTGCCAGCATACAGAAGTTATTACACGACCATTAACACAAGGACAACTTAAGCAGGGACACTGTTATTAAGAGACCAAACTCAGTAAACATAATACTAATAACGTATACTATGTACAGAAAATCAGATGAGAATATGAACGCAACGCGTTTAATTACACATTAAGCGTTTTTCTCCCATAGAAAACCATAAGAAAACGCTTAACGTGGCTTAATGTAGGCTACTAAGACAGCGTTATTAAGAGACCACCTCAGGAAACATAACAAAAATACTATTCGATAGAAGGTCTTGGTTTGTTACCACAGTTATCTGCGTGCTTCCTCAGCGATGAAGTTCCACATGTGCGGCTATCTTTTCTTAAACTCCTCATGATCCATCTTGATGACTGCAGTGCCGGCAGATCACGCGTGCGGTTGTGATTCTTCTGGGAGGGCGCGCGCACGCGCGGCCACAAATAAACTGATATGGATTTTAAATTATTTTATCAACTTGAATTACAGGCAAGGCATATTTTTGTATATGCATATTTTTAGGAACACATCTATAATATACATGCATATATTTTTATATATAGGTCTATGTTCGTTTGCACGTGACTGTTTAAAACCCGTGTTTAGACCCGTGTTCTCCCTTGTCCGACCCGACCCGCACCCGTATCCGACACAGTAGGATATTTTTCACCCGTTTCAGCAATATTCGCGGGTCACCCGTCGGGTGCACCCGTGCAGGACTCTGCAGCAGATACCATGTGGTTACTCAAACTGAATCTACCTCTTACTCTTCTACTTTGTAAGAGTGGACTCCTGTAGATGGTTCAATCTACAGGGTTGCCATTAGACTAAAAAACGTTATCAGAAAGATGGAATAAAACTGTACATTTCTTGTCTATTTCCACCCACTGCAACTCATACCAACGACGGAGATAAGCGCAGTTACAATAGCAAAATATGTGGGAGAGCGTTGCTATAATGTGACTATATTGTATTGCAATAGGGAGCACTTCAAAGTCAATACTAAATCAAAACTAGTTAGCACAGTATTTGTAATAGAAAGGATTTAATGACAAAATCTGGTTATGGTTACACTTAAAATAGTTTCAAAATGGATGAATGAGATGATAAACTTATACCATTAATCGTACACAGCATGAATACAATGTTACCTGAGAGAGAAAGAGAGAGAGAGAGAGAGAGAGAGTGAGTGAGGGGGGGGGGGGGGAGAGAGTGGGGGAGAGAGAAGAAGAGAGCAAAGACAAGAAGCCCAGATGACTTCAAGAGCCAGAGGAAAAGAGAGAGAGCCACAGTTCCAATCTTCTTTTATATATTCCTTGACCATGTGACTGAAACCAAATGTATTCTTTTAAACTGACCAATCAGACCCAACTCACACATAACATTCAAACTGACCAAACTTCCCCCACTGTAAAAGGTGTGGCACCCCCTGCGGCCTACAGGCCTGCCCTTTTGTCTTCCAGGCCCTTCTGTTAAGCAAATGTGTTGACAACAGTAAAGCAAATTTCTTTGTTGGATTTAAAATATCAAATATCAAATATCTTTGATTATTTTCAATCCTTTCAGTCCCCCCTTGGCACATTTGGCCACATTCATAAAATGTCCAGAGGTGACACAGTCAACAAAGACATGCTTTCCGTTGTGTAGATGTCATCTTCAGACTTGTCGTCCAGGCATGTTGGAAAAACAGTCTGTCAGTCCTTACACCTGCTTGAGAACTTCATCAAATGGTGTGGTGCAATCTCTTTGATCATTGATATGCAAAACGTCCATTGAATACCTCACACCTCAAGAACAGTCACTGAAGATGAGAACAAACGCTTGTCTCTCTTTCTGAGGCAGAACACAGGAGGTGAACTCGAGCAGCAGGAATCTGTAACAAATAGCCCAACAAACAGCAAAATAGCATACACTTTTGTCATTTGTCATTTGGTCATTGGCATTTGTCATTGGTCAGAAGTTTGATATGGTCAGATTAAAATATTCTCTGGCAATAAGCCTTTAATCGATGTAATTAATAAAGTGGTCAAGGTTTAGAATAAAAAGAAGATCTCACAAGCTCTTACATTATTTCTAGAAATATTTAAATAATCTGCATCATAACAAAACAACAATCACATTGTTGGGTTTACACCCCTCTTTCATTAAGAGTATCAGCAAAATATTGTGTAACCAAATACAGAAATTCAATTGAATTAATGTCCAAAACCATTGTTACATTGTAAAATGGACAAAATACAAAGAACTCAAAATCAAAATCAACAAAATTCAAAATCAAATGCATTTTTACAATACACTGATTAAATATTTTTCACTAGGTAAGGATGAGAAATACCCTTTTGATATTTAAATTGGTGAGACAAATAATACCTGATTTAGTAAATCAGAAGAAAGAAACAAAACAAACAATAACTTGAAGAAATTCACAGTTGTAATACAGTCTAGATGTAAAGACATTTTGTGAGGCAGATGGAGATTTGACTTTGTGTGAAAATCAAATTTATGTGACTGAATTTAGCTGTGGCTATGTGTAAATCATGCCCAAACATGGTGAGGAGGGTTAATAATTGTGATGCAAATTTAGCCCTGTTGTAAAACAGGCAGCCAGTATGTGAATGTGAGTATGAGATGTGACCTGGCTCAAAATTCCTCTCACACCAATGTTTTTGTTAAGGAGCATGATAAAATGCAAAGTTTGGAGTTCTTGAATCCTGCACTGTGATGAAAACATTCTCATGGTTAATGCAATTGTAATTCACACTGTAGCCACATGGCAATTCTGTGCTCCTGTACTTGGTTTAACTGCAGCTATATCGGGAATAGCAGAGTTTCCAATTTGGAGACTAACAAATTCAACATAGACACACATGCAACTTGAAATTGCTGTACAATTCCAGTATTAACGTTATTCCAATTTACACAAGATACATGGCCTAGAATGCACAGCATCTACAGCCTTTATCCTAAGTGTTTCATCACTTACAGTAAAGCAATCCTGTGTTTTAAAGAATAAACTTGACTAGTCTATGTGTATCTTGTAACACAAACAACCATACTGTGTAATCAATGCGTACAATGTGTTATACAATTACAAATTCGAAAATACAGACAGGATCATTGCAATCTGAATGTTTTACTATTAAACTCCTTGCTAAGAGGCTGCTAGCCCGCTCGCAAGTGAAGTTAATAGCTGAAGGCCTTGCATGAACACTGCAGTTAGCTCACTGAGAGTTTTACCTGCAAATGAGCGCTGCTCTTTTGCCTTAGAAAGTAATTTCCTATTTTTCAGAAAATACGGAGGAGGCCGACCTCGACCCAGCGACCAGCATTTCAAATCGCCATG
Source organism: Gobio occitaniae (assembly GCA_033150135.1). Lineage (NCBI taxonomy): Eukaryota > Metazoa > Chordata > Actinopteri > Cypriniformes > Gobionidae > Gobio > Gobio occitaniae. Next base: position 114,612 of record JARQWZ010003055.1, read on the forward strand.
CCCTATTTTCTGACAGGATCGGCAAAACCTGTTCTTTTGGTCATGGGGTTGTTTGCTAGGTTCTCCTGGAGTATGAGGATAATGACTCTCTAATGCTTGCAAACCATGCGTTCTGGTACACGACACTGCGCTATTCCGTTGCTGCACCCGCTTAAGAACTGAAATAGGCACACTTTCTTGGGCATTTTCTGAACTAAACGTTTCAGATTCATTAGAGCAAGTCACCTCATCTATGAAGTGAACATGCTTTTTAATCCCATCGCTGTTAAGCATTATGGGAGGCATGCGCTTTTTAGCATTTAGCTTAGCCTTGAGATCTGCAATGGTTTCTTTGTGCTTTTTACACTTTTCAGTCAGGGCTAACTGCTCAGCTAGTAAGTTATCTAGCTGCGTTTGAAGATCTTGAATCTTTGCCTCAGACTTTTCTGCTTCTTCATTTTTAGAATCCACTTCTTTACATTTCGCATCTATACTTGAAAATAGATGTGTTGTCACATCACGTAGCCTTTTACAACTTATGAAGTTTAAAACCTCAATTATTTCACCATGTTTTGATTTCTTTTGATGTCTGCCATTTAATTCCCAATATCTGAACATTTCATCATCTGAACTTTTAATTCCAATATACTCTTTCTTGAGTTTGGACAAGGTAGGCTCAACTTTTTCACTCCATAAAGCAAACAATACATCTCTAGAAAATTTCCCTTCCATCCCGAGGAGATTATCTGAATATTCACGGATTGTACAGTAATGGGACTATTGAAGCTATTTAAAACCTTCTAAATTCTGTTTCATGCAATTCCTTCAACCATTAAACAATGAAAACAGACTTACCCAAAGAAGGTCAGCTTTAATCCATTCACAAGATCAACTGTGAAAAAATGTCCTCATTCTTACACAGATCAAAGTAAATTTCAGAAAATTCACTGCAAGGGATCCCGGGTTTTCGGCACCATCTGTAAGAGTGGACTCCTGTAGATGGTTCAATCTACAGGGTTGCCATTAGACTAAAAAACGTTATCAGAAAGATGGAATAAAACTGTACATTTCTTGTCTATTTCCACCCACTGCAACTCATACCAACGACGGAGATAAGCGCAGTTACAATAGCAAAATATGTGGGAGAGCGTTGCTATAATGTGACTATATTGTATTGCAATAGGGAGCACTTCAAAGTCAATACTAAATCAAAACTAGTTAGCACAGTATTTGTAATAGAAAGGATTTAATGACAAAATCTGGTTATGGTTACACTTAAAATAGTTTCAAAATGGATGAATGAGATGATAAACTTATACCATTAATCGTACACAGCATGAATACAATGTTACCTGAGAGAGAAAGAGAGAGAGAGAGAGAGAGAGAGAGAGAGAGTGAGTGAGGGGGGGGGGGGGGGGAGAGAGTGGGGGAGAGAGAAGAAGAGAGCAAAGACAAGAAGCCCAGATGACTTCAAGAGCCAGAGGAAAAGAGAGAGAGCCACAGTTCCAATCTTCTTTTATATATTCCTTGACCATGTGACTGAAACCAAATGTATTCTTTTAAACTGACCAATCAGACCCAACTCACACATAACATTCAAACTGACCAAACTTCCCCCACTGTAAAAGGTGTGGCACCCCCTGCGGCCTACAGGCCTGCCCTTTTGTCTTCCAGGCCCTTCTGTTAAGCAAATGTGTTGACAACAGTAAAGCAAATTTCTTTGTTGGATTTAAAATATCAAATATCAAATATCTTTGATTATTTTCAATCCTTTCAACTTCCTCATTTATCCATAAGGTATAGGTGCTACTGGTGTCCCCTAGTGGATGGGATGAACATAGCACTGACAATAAGAACAAGTAAAACATGTGACAGACAGTGACTGTTACAAATTTAGACATTCTACTAATGATAAATAACTTTGCAACTGCATATCAACTCAGGTAAGTAGAATAAGTTGACATGACAAAGTCAGTACTAGTCCTCCCTACTAGTCAGTACTGGTCCTCCCTATACACAAAATACACAAGTTATGTAGAGTCCCTGAACCACCAGGGGACCCCTTGCTCTCAAAGATGATTTCTAGGGCTGTGTGGTTAATATAATTTTAGTTTACTTTTTTATTTTGGCTTCCAGCGAATATGAAAACACAATGCCGCATTTTGTTCCTTTCCTTTAAAGCGGTGCGCTGACGGCTTTCCTACTTAACATCCAAATCAGTAAAAATAATATACAGCCTCCTGCTCGACTCCTCGATACAAAAGAAAGTTAAAAGTGTTTTGAGCTGCGAAAGAGTGGTTCCCCAGACAGCGTTCTGTCTGCCCAATCCGAGACGGAGTGAAACACGGACAAGTATAGGCTACTTTGGGCTTCAGGTGTGCGCTTAAATGGACAGAAAGACACAAAAATAAGTCAAAATGTCCGTCATGGCGAGTTCTCACTTAAATGCAGTCAGATATGTCTTAAGTAAACAAACAGTTGGGAAAGTAACCGAATGCTTGTCAGTATATTAGATTCAGTCTTAAAGTGACAGCAGCCTGATAAACCTGCTGTTGTCTGTCATTTAATGTTAATAAAAACAACAAAAGAAAACGAGAGAATCATTCACTGCATGCTCTTCATTGAATATCTTTAGTAACATTCATAAGAATCAACGTATGTTTAACTAATTTGGTGTTGACTATGCAGTGTTTTATTTTTACATTTGATTATTTAATTTCTGTATAGGCTAGTATTATTTTAGTAGGCTAAAAGGTTTATTTCCTTTGTATATTTTTATATTGTATTGGTTCTATTGTTTGTTCACAAGTTCACACTTACATCAAATTAAATGGAGTAAAGATTATGTGTATTTGGCGTGCTGTCCGTGGGAGGGCTCCGGGCTCGGAATTTTGCCCGAACCCAGAGTAACCCCCGCCCACCCCCCGCCCCACCACGAGATAGAGATAGTCTAGAACTAGACTGTATTTTATTATGGATTGTGTTGACGTCTAATAAGAGTTTATTAAAATCAAAGTGATGAGATGGGGTGGTGGAGGGATGCTAAAATAAAAATGGTCAACGAAAGAAGGTAAATCTACTGTATATATACACCTCTTATCGTTGATTAAATCGATTAGCTTGATGTGCTCCACTTGTGTTTAATTAGGTTTAATTATCTGGGCGTGCTCCACTTGGGTTTGATTAGGTTACATTATCTAACATGCTCCATTGTTTAGATAGGTTTAATTATCTGGACGTGCTCCTCCCGAAATTAGTTAATAAAACTAATTTTCTTCTCTTTTATTGTTTTACTGAATGTTTCAAATCACTGTTATTTGTTGGCAGTGAAACTCCTCTGAAAGAAAGGTAATTTTTTCACTCAGAAGAGTCATTTTGGGTTTTTTATGAACGCACTGACAGGGACCCCCGGACAAAGTCTAGCACTGCTTATAGTCAGTTGAATGTTGGTTGGGGTCCATCAAAATACAGTGTTAGCACTAGCAGATATTAAGCAGACAGACTACTAGCACTCGAATGAGAGTTAGCTGACATGCAGTTGCAAAGTTACTTATAGAATTTCTAAAGCGGACCATCAAAATAAAGTGTTACCCATAGTTGTGGTTTGGTTTATTTTATTTCAGCTCGGTGCCATAAATCACTGGGGAACAGTTTCACTAGTTCACTGTTTCTGCTTCTAAAGTTATGAATACTGTTAATACCATTATTACAATAAAGATCCATCAAGATCTAGTATTGTTTCATTTTCCTTGTCCCTTAAATGCACAAGAATATTACATCTCAAAATAGCAAGTTCATGCTGTTCACTTTGATATTGAATCATGACAACATTTCATTTGGAAACTTGCATCACATTTTTGGAAATTGTGTAACAAGATTATCAACTTCATCAAAAGTTTATCTGTAACACATGAAGTACATTTGTATGTCTTTAATCTGTCATTATGCTCTAAGGATCTGACTGTAGGTTTCAGGAAGTCTTGAGGCTTTAACTCAGTCTGTGTCTTTAACCGTCTGTCATTATTCAGTCAGTATGGAGCTCAGTCAACTTCCTCTTGTGCTCGGTGAGTATTATTTCTCTGTGTTTCAGTGGATGTTCATTTGCTCTTATATTATGAAAAAGATCAAGTGATTTAGTGTTCCTGGATTTTTCTTTTCATGCTGCTCTCAGAGCTTCAAATCCAGCTCTAGTCTATGATATATGAGTGAAAGACGAGCGAGGAAGTTTCTTTGTGTTCTTTGTGAAGAATATAGAAACAAAATGCTTTGTCTTGAAAATTATTAATTCTACAGACACCACAAAAACTGAACAGATTTAATCAGAGCCGATCAGCCCTATACGTTCACTACGCAAGCTGCGTAGGGCCCCGCAAATTACTCAAGGCCCCGCCTCCTCCCGTGTCATAGCGCGTCACGTCACCGTCAATTAATGTTTACAACATCCATGACAAAATGAAGCGAAACTATCCTTCTGGTCATGAAAAGAGGAAAAAAAAAAAAAACATGAAAGTGAACTGCGGGAAACAACAATCAGGTAAACTTGTCTTCTCTCTAAGTTTGATGTCAGCAAAGTAAAGTTTATGTGCATTTCTGTTGTGTTTTTTCGGTCTTGCTAACCTAGCTGTACAGGCAGGCAGTGCATCTCTTGCATCACTTTGTGCCTGACAAAAGTGAGAGTAAAATACAATTATTTATTACGTTTGTTTTTGATAAACGACAAAGTGCAACGGTGTTTGTTTACTGCAGCTCGGAAAAGATAACCGCGTCGCGTGTGTTATCATGCGTTCATTCATATGCACGAAATGAAATGCATAGTTTTCAAGCAGAAATATATGTGGAGACCAGACAGACTGTATAATATATGGGCGTGAATGATGGCACTCCTCATCAAAAGTGCACATTATACATACATACTTTTAAAACAAGACACTGATTATCTAGTCTCAGTCAATGTGTAGTTAAAAACTCTATACAACTGTACTGCACTAATTATGCAAGATGGAAAGCAATTTACCAAATTTCACCAAATTACATTTCAACAATGAATGATCAACAGTTTCAATATCATTATTACAAATTTGGTGTTTGAATCCACATTAAATCTAATCTTAGAAATGTCTTAGCTGGATAAATATCTACATAATTTTAAAATGCACTTCTTTAAGTTAAGGTAGAAAGGGAAATAAAATATATTTGCTTCTGAATTCCTGATTTACTACTGAGATGTTGAAAAATGTAATCTCTTTTTATACGACCAGGAGCTTTAATGCACAAGACAAGTCCTTATAATCTTATTAGTGTTCACTCTTTACCAATATAACTTATTTTGCCTTATTGTCTAATATTGTAGGAAGTACCATTAAAAAACTCATCAGGGGTAAAGAAATACTTCTAATAACTTTCACATAGTCTTTTTTCTCACAATTAAAATTAATTTGGCTGAAGAAATCACTGTAACTCTTAAACAGCCATTCGTATCCCAATATCTCTTTAACGCCAATCCTCTAAAACAAAGATTTTCTTTGAGTTCTTGTTGAATTTAGCCTTGTTGGTCCATTTAGCTGAGCACAGATGCCAGGTTTGGTGACAGCACCACCTACTGGTCAGAAACAATACCAGTTTATCCAACACTATCATCTATCTATCTATCTATCTATCTATCTATCTATCTATCTATCTATCTATCTATCTATCTATCTATCTATCTATCTATCTATCTATCTATCTATCTATCTGTCTATCTGTCTATCTGTCTGTCTGTCTGTCTTCCAAGTACTTTAAACTGAAAACTTTAAATTAAAAAATAAATAAATTAAATCACACTAGAACGTTGTAAACTTTGGTAAATCATGCTAGAATCATTTCATAAACTGAAAATCTTCCAACGTTAAGCTTTTAAAACTTTTTAAAACTTTCTGGTCTGGCTTTCTCAAGCCAATTTAAAGTTTGTATCGACAAACTTTTTTATCTAGTTGTTTATTGTTGTTGTAGGTACAGAAAGACCAAAACCCAAAGTGACCATTAAACCTGATCATGTATTCAGAGGAGAGAGAGTCACTCTCAGATGTGACATTGTCACTGGCTGGCGGTACTACTGGAATAAAGATGATTCAACCAGTGTTTTCAGTGAACGACAGGAACACACAATCAGTTCTGTTTCTGAGTCTGACGCAGGTAAATACTCCTGTTATGGATCAGAGACTGAAGGATCACGCAGCTCACACCACAGTGATGAAGTTACACTGACAGTATCAGGTGAGTTTGATCATCTCTTCATAAACACACACTCGTTACTATGGTAAACTATGGTAAATCATGCTAGAATCATGGTAAATCACACTAGAACATAGTAAATCATGGTAAACTATGGTAAATCATGGTAAACTATGGTAAATCATACTAGAACACAGTAAAGCTTGGTAAACTATGGTAAATCATACTAGATTCATGGTAAATCACACTAGAATGTAGTAAACTATGGTAAATCATACTAGAATGTAGTAAATCATGGTAAACTATGGTAAATCATGCTAGAATCATGGTAAACTATGGTAAATCATACCAGCCTGCTTCTGGTGGCGCCGCGTTGGCCGACTCGAGTTTGGTTCTCAGACATCATAGTTCTGCTGGCGGGTCTTCCATGGCAGATCCCTCTGAGGAGGGATCTCCTGTCTCAGGCACTCGGCATGACGTCCTGAATCTAACAAGACAACTTTTATGATTTTTGGACAAAAAGTTTAGAAATTATGAGCAAAAATAGCCATTTTTTGTATCTCCAGACCAGTAGGTGGCGCTGCGCCGAAACACTGCATGTTGCCTCAAGTCATGCTTGTGATGACATGTACCAAGTTTGGTTTGAATACGATAAAGCGTTGCGGAGATATTGCCTTAAGTATGTTTTCGGAAGCGTTACGTAAAATTTGTTTGCGTGTTTATCAAAAACGATTTGACGAATCCACTTGAATTCCATGTTTTTTTTATCAGCATGGTCTGAAGATGATCTGGTTCAATTTATGTGCAAATCGGATGATGTAGGACAAGTTCGCAAAGGTAGGTTTTTCGGGAAAATTCAAAATGGCGCGAAAATTTTCATGACGGAAAATGTTGTTTCTAGCCCTTATGGTTCAAAAGTTACTAGCATAAACATGAGTCAGATTATGGACAGGTGGTGGCGCTAGAGGGATTGAGTTAGAGACTCCAAATTTGCTATGTTGACACTACAGACTGTCCTCTATGAGGACAAAATTTCATAACTTTCCCGCAAACGGTTCTATGGGCTGCCATAGACTCCCATGGCGTAAGAAGAAGAAGAAGAAGAAGAAGAATGCTAACGGTTTCAATAGACCTTCGCACCTTTGGTGCTTGGCCCCTAAATATAGCTGCAAGCAGCCATTATCGGGGCAAAGCACAAAGAAGAAGACAAAACATGCCAAAATGGCTGGCAGTGTCAGATCAACTGCAGCAATGAGCAATTAAAGACCTATTAATGTGATTTTAGGCAAAATAGCAGTAAAATGATAAATGCTGTCAATAATAATGATTTAATGATTTATCACTTTCAACCAATAGGTAGCATAGTTACGAAATTGATGTGGTGTGGTCAGAATAAGGGAACAATGACACATGCAAAGATTGATGTCAATATATCAAAATTTGGTGTCAATATGTCATTGCAGAGATATTGCCTCAAGAGTCCATTTCATTATAAGTATGGACCACATGGCGGTGCTTATTTGAAACTTTTTAAGTACCTTAAAGGCATGGTGCTGATGGCACATACCAAGTTTCGTAATGATACACCAATTCATTTGTAAAGTATAGCATTTTATATCACAATACTGCATTGTAGTCAATGTGAATTTCATGTTTTGTTCTATTATAGCATTTTTGTATGTGTCCTCGGAGTGAGCCCATACATGTCTGTGTCAATTTTGGTGAAAATATTGCGTTTCGTTTTGGATTTATAGACATTTATATGAAAAAACACATGAAAAATAACTGACACCTGACTTTGATTGGATTTTACTCCCCTTACTATCAATATTTTGGCATTTGGGCATTAACGTAAAGCTATCGACCTATGTTTCCGAACTTCTGACACTGGTTTCGTCTCAATCGGACTAGCAGTTTCGAAGATATCAGCTAATGTTTTTAAAGCGCTAAATTACAGCGCTGCACAAACCACATGCCGAAACCTAGCAAGTCTGGTATCGTTGGACTCGGCGAGGATTCAGGAGACAAAAAAAGTTACTCCCATGAAAATAAGTCAACTCCACCCAAAGTTATAAGAAAATAATTCTCCACTAGGTGGCACTGTTTCGAAACTTCTTGGGCTCATTCAGGGCATCGTGCTGATGACCCATACCGAGTTTCGAAACAATCCGTTCATGCGTTCCTAAAAAACTGTATTTTAGCACATAATTCAAAATCGCCGACAACCAAAATGGTCGATATGGTAAAATTGGATATCAGACAACTCGGCATGCCGTCCAGAATCTAACGAGATTTTTGGACAAACGGTTCAGAAGTTATAAGCAAAATCAGCCATTTTTTATATCTCCGGCCCAGTAGGTGGCGCTGCGCCGAGGCGCTGCATGTTGCCTCAGGTCATGCTTTTGATGACTTGTACCAAGTTTGGTTTGAATATGATAAAGCGTTGTGGAGATATAGTCTTAAGTGTATTTTCGCAAGCTTTACGTAAAATTTGTTTGTGTGTTTATCAAAAATGATGTGACGAATCAACTTGAATTCCATTTTTTTTGTCAACATGGTATGAAGATGATCTGGTAAAATTTTCGTGCAAATTGGATGAACTGCCTAGGAAGAGTTCGCAAAAGTAGGTTTTTCAGAAAATTCAAAATGGTGGGCAAATTTTCATGACGTAAAATGACGTCATAGGGTGCAATCGAATCGTCTTGAGCCAAGGAATCAGAGGAAAAAATTTTGGTTATGGCCCTTATAGTTCAAAAGTTATTAGCATAAACATGAGTCAAACTTTGGACAGGTGGTGGCGCTAGAGGGATTGAGTTAGAGACTCCAAATGTGCTATGTTGACACTTCAGACTGTCCTCTATGAGTGTGCCAAATTTCATAACTTTCCCGCAAGTGTTTCTATGGGCTGCCATAGACTCAAGAGCGGAAGAAGAAGAAGAAGAAGAAGAAAAAGAAGAAGAAGAAGAAGAAGAAAAAGAAGAAGAAAAAGAAAAGGAAGAAGAAGAAGAAGCACCTTTGGTGCTTGGCCCCTAATAATAATAACTAGAGGAGTAAAGTTTGTAAACAAACTTTGAAGTTGGCTTCTATTGAGAATGCTCGAAAAGTACTCTGGGTGGTTGCTAGGGTGTTACTATGCGGTTGCTAAGGTACTCAGGGTGGTTGCTAGGTTGTTGCTTTGTGGTTGCTAGGGTACTCTGAGTGGTTGCTAAGGTGTTGCTTTGTGGTTGCTAAGTTACTCTGGGTGATTGCTAGGGTGTTGCTATGCGGTTACTAAGGTACTTGACGTGGTTGCTAGGTTGTTGCCATGCAGTTGCTAGGGTATTCTGGGTGGTTGTTATGCGGTTGCTAAGGTACTTGGGGTGGTTTCTAGTGTGTTGCTATGGGGTTTCTAGGGTACTCTGAGTGGTTGCTAAGGTGTTGCTATGCAGTTGCTAACGTATTCTGGGTGGCTGCTAGGGTACTCTGGGTGGTTTCTTTGGGGTTGCTAGGGTACTCTGGGTGGTTGCTAGGGTGTTGCTATAGGGTTGCTAGGGTACTCTGGGGGGTTACTATGCAGTTGCTAGGGTAATCAGGGTAGTTGCAGCTAGAGTGTTGCTATACGGATGCTAGGGTATCCTGTGTGTGTGTGTGTGTATGTGTGTGTCTGTGTGTGTCAAGTCAAGTCAACCTTATTTATGTAGCGCTTTTAACAATGTAGATTGTTTCAAAGCAGCTTTACAGTGTTGAACAGGAAAATAATGCAACTTAATTTTATTCAGCCGTATAGCCATTTTGGAGAAAACGGTGATGTCATCAGTTCATTTCAATTATCATACAGTGACAGTGTGGGCTTTAGATCAATAATAGGCTACGTGCACGTAACTAAGGAGTTCTACTTCCGCCACCTTGAGTGTGCGGTCAACCATTTCCGGTTTGCGGACGGCAGGTTTTGATTGCGAACAATGGTATATTTTACCCGTTCTCTTCAAGGCCTCCCGAAAATAGACGTAAACGACGTCCACAAGATTGTCGACCAGTGTTCACCTGCACCCGGTAGCAAGCGGGAAAAGGGATTTAGATTGTACATATCAAGTTACATCCATAACTTTGAAGGTGAGTAACGATAACGTTACCTCAGCTGTTAGCGGCTAGATCAGCTGTTAAGGTTATACATTGACTAGCAGCCAAGTATTTTAACTTACATCAAATCGTGTCAATATTACGACGTACTTTATTAGTGTTATTAAATACCTTATGTTGATATGATTATCAACTGTTGTGGTTATTTTTAATGTGAGTTTTGTATTTCCTCTCAGTGTCCAAGAAAGATCCAGTGACAGGAGTAGTGTGTGTGAGGGCGTTATGTCATCCGTCAATGGACAGATCTAAACCACCTCACAGTTTAAGTGTAGGATGAGTGTAGCGTTAAGATGGTTACCCATGTTCCAGGGTTAATCGTGTTCATTTGGTTCAATCGTGTTCTTTTGGTTCTTTGCTGTAGGTTAACCATGTTCATTTGGTTGACCATGTCCCCCATTCACAGTAAAAACGACCAGTATACGTTTAGTGCTACATTACTACAATGTTTTCACTAACAGCAATCAGTGGTGTAGTATAGTTTGTTTTTCCAGGTATGCTGAACATCCCAGGTGAAAGGTGAAACGCATAAGATAGGTATATAAATGTATGTAAACCTGCTAAGTCTAAGTAGGTATACTGAAATCTTGGTACTTTTTTAGTGGGGATTCTGATATATATATATATATAATAATAATATATATAATTTTTTTTTTTAAACATCTTGTTACAGGTGGGGCTGAAGGACTCAATCCCTGTTGAGCTGGCTCATCACAGCTGTACATGTGTAGCTGGATCAGTGCTCTGTAACCATTGTGTGGCTCTACTTTTCCAGTCTGCACATTATTCTCAGCTAGACATTCCAGTTGTTCCACCAGTGCTGAGCTGTACGGAGAGTGAACAACAGTGGCACAAGCCAAGAACCCTGGCAAGTCTTGGAATAATGTAACAATAATTTCAATACTACATCTGCACACACACACACACACACACACACACACACACACACACACACACACACACACACACATCACTGCTTATTGCCTATATACACAGGGTGTTAAACCAGGCCCTGTCGAGAAGATGGCTGTGATGTCTGCCAAACCAAAGCAGAGGACCATGGCTGAGGGAGTAAGGTGATAACTTGGCTTGTAGTTAGTATCTATTATTTAACCCCTTCAGACCAGAATTATGTTTAAAGTTTCTGAAATATATAAAAGTACATTTTCCCAGCTCATGTGGCTTCTATAAATGATAAAAATGTTTGGCTTTAATTGTAAAAAATTTTTTGTCCATTTCAATGGATGTCAGGCCAAAACAGGTGTACGTCACAAAAATGTACCAACATAAAATTAAATAATAAACATACAAAATTGTTGGTATATACTTAAACTTTTCAACAGTGTACCATTTCAACTTTAATTTTGAGGTTTTTGTTTTACAGATTGCACATTGTTTGTAGCAAACTAAATAATTTAGAATCAATTAATATGGTCATGTTAGAGTCATTTTTGTGCATCTTTCTTTTTTTAGATCAAAAACTTATTGGTCACAGACCAACATTACAACATTTTAACTTTAATTGAATTATATTTTAACATATAGGCTGTAGTAGTAAAAAATACTATGGAAGTCAATGGCTAATGTCAACTGTCTAGTTACCGACATTCTTTAAAATATCTAATATTAATTCTTGTTTCTCAATTTGTTTCAAATAGGTCCACACTGTACAAAGCCATCAGTGGAGAGTTACTGGATCTGTCTGTTCTCAGAGTGTCGGAGATCTACAAAGAGTTTACCCCTGTTTCTGCACCAACCATTTGTACAATGGGTATCACCTGTGAGGTGCCACTAGTGGAATCTGCACTCGGTTTGGTACAAGCAGGCAGCCCCCTGTCATACCAACAACCCAAGGCAAGAAGTCGCCCTGTTGCTCACCATGATGCTCCACCATGCCCAGATTTGCCATTGGGTGGCTGCAGACTGGAGACATCATGCTGTATGTTTGTTTTCACTGAGCATCAACAACTGCACTTCAAGTCACTTGAGGTTACCTGGGAGATGGTTAATAAAATAGAGGATGCAACTAAGAGTCAAAGTTCATCAGCGGACTGGCATAGGCTGAGAAAACCCAGACTCACTTCCTCACATTTTGGGGAAATATGCCATGCTAAACCATGCACCTTAGATAAGATGGCAGACCGGCTGCTGAAAGGGGTCCGTCAGACAGCAGCAATGAAAAGGGGTCTCGAAATGGAAGCTGATGCCATCGAAGAGTACTGCAAGCTCAAGAGGGTGAACTACTACCCTTGTGGCTTCATTATACACCCCGACACTCCATGGCTAGGTACGTCCCCAGATGGGGTTGTCTTTGACCCAACAGAAAGTACTGAATTCAGCCTTGTGGAAATAAAATGTCCAAATGTTAAGAGCTATGTGGATTATCCACATCTGAAAAAGAAAGACGGCAGCCTGGAATTGAAGCAGGGTCATGGCTACTACTGGCAGGTGCAGGGTCAGCTGCTCCTAACAGGGATGGAGTGGTGCGATTTTGTGGTGTTTGCGGAGGAAGACACCCTGATTCAAAGAATATACCGGGACAGTAGTGTGTTGCAGAAAATAAGAGAGAAAGCAGACTTCTTTTTTTTCTACACATACCTACACACATATTTGCTGTAATAAAATGAATTATCAGTAAACAAAAACTTCTAAGAACTCTCGTGTTCTTGTTGATATTTAATTATAATGTGAAGCCTTCAAGTGGGTTATTTTAAGTTAATTTAAATTTGTCACGTTACTAATCAGAAAATGTGCTAAACAGAGTTGTAACACTTTTAGGATTGACCACTGGACTTAAAGTGTACACAGCAAAGGTGAACCCATACCAATGTATTGCTAGATGTTAAACTAATATTCAATGAGTCAGGTTGGAGGGGAAATTAAACAACAAAAAGGAGACCAAGTTAATTTCAAATAAATAATTTATTAGTTAAAAAAGGCAGTAAATGTAAGCAAAAACTAAATTGTGGTGTGAATCAGTATGATGTTTGTAAAAAAAAAAAAAAAAAAAGGAAATTGAGGAAGAGGAGCAGCCAGCCATGAAGCAAACAGTCGGATTTCTACCTGGCTCTTGTGTTCTCTCCAGTCTTTGACCAGAGGTCCATTTTGGTAGTTGCACAAGATACAAGATACAGTGAAAAGTTGGCTAATGCTCCCTGAAATAGACAAAGGGATTACAGTGTCAAAAAGTTTGTTCTCCTTAACCCGCCTGATTAGCCTTTCAACATGAACTCTCAGCCGCGCAATCGACTGGGTCTCCAGGACGTCCTGTGCTGCCATTTGGTCCTTGTTGGAGCGGAAGGCAGGCCTGTGAAGTTTTCCTGGCACAAGGTTGTCCACCCTAAAGCCCTTGTCCACCATCACAGCCATGTCAGGGGACAGGAGAGGTATGATGCCAGACAATCTGAAGAGCTCACGGTCACTGATAGAGCCCCCATAGAGTGCAGAAACAAATGTCAGAGGACCATGTGGTGCCATGCCAATCATGGCCTTGAAGGTACAGTGTGATTTGTAGTGCGAGTACACCTCACTCTGTAGCACAAGTGAGGATGGAGTTTGGCACCGCAGTTCTGTGCAGTCAACAATGACCTGAGTGTCTGCATATTCCTTGAACTCAGGAGGTAGGTTGGCTGTGATTTCTTCAGGTGTCATCCAGATACACACAGCTCCCAGTAAAGAAAGTTGGCCCAGGTTGTGATGATCCTGCTGGCTGTTGTCTGATGGATGTTAAATCGGTGGCCAAGCTCTCTCTGTGTGCATTCGGTTGATAGATAATTTAGAAAAAGAAATAACTCATCTATGGGCAGCAACTTAGTTGATCTGTTTGATGTTGTCTTTTCTGCCACAGAGGCCGATGCTTCTCTTGCCACACTTGTCACACGGATCATCCTTGATGTTGCTGGTTCGATGAGCCTCCAGAATGCCATCAGGTGTTCATAAGAATGGAATCTTTTAAACAAAATACACAAAAATAACATTGTTGTTAGAATGGTTTGGGTAAGTTACTCAAAATTATGAATTACTAGATAGTAATTACATCTTCAATAATTAGATTACTGTACAAATTACTCTCCAAAAATTATTTAATTACTTATTACTTTCTATAACCTATATCATCCTCGACTAGTTAAGCGAACCAAGAATAGACATGAAACTTAATTCAGTCAAAAAAAATCTAAAACGACATAATTTATTCTTATTGACTGACCAAAATATTACAAATGTGAGAAGGATACATAAAACATGCATTTTAAAGTTAGACTTTAAATTATGATGTTATTTCCACTATTATTATACTACATTTGTTTTACATGAAGAAAAGACAATAAAAGGTTGTGTCTACACATCTGAGTACTGTAAGTAGCACAAGTTTGGGCCTGATCATATCCTTATGTCAGTCATTACTTTTACTTTTGATATTTGATATTTGATGTACACTTGAAGGAAAATACTAATCCTCTTGTAAGGTGTACTTTTAGTGGAGCAACATTTTACATGTGTAGTAGCCCCCTTTACTTTCACTAAAGTAAATGACTTGCGTGAATTTTTTTTTTGTCCATGGCTGTTAATATGGTACAAGACATCAGCTTCCTGCAATTCAAAACACCTTAATTATGACTTACCTGGTATAAAATCGGATGTCCTCGTCCGATCCTGCAAAGCGCTTCAGTCCAAAACAACTCCGTAGCTGGAGAGCCTGAATTTGTAGTTCGAGCTCCTTTACTTTCTGGCGAAGTGTATCGTTTTCCTCAGCGAGCTGATCTGCGACCATTGCTGTTGTAGGAGTAATACAATAATCGTGATCTGGTGCCAGGGTAGCCACCTCCATCTCCTCTTCCGAGTTGATTTCATGGGCAGGAGGAGGGCTATCCGCTCTGGGTCTCCGCTCCCACACGCTCGCCCTCGGCGCCGGTATTTGAAAATTATTCCAGGAAAAAAAGAGCAGGAATGGCCCCTTTCTTCAACCTCCTCAGTTTACCCGGGTTGTTAACAAAATCGCCCTTTTTGAAATGCCTGCTGCAAACACGACTTGTCTTGCTTGGGGTGAAGTCGTCCCGCCGCACTCTTACCACCCATTCGGCTCTCACCGACACATCCACTGGAAAGCTATGAAAGCTTATAGTACTGTTGTACCTGGACGAATTCGCACACAGGGGTACACAACAATGGAGTGCGGTCTTTTTCACGCGTTGGTACACCAACCGCCTCTCTTTTACCCAAAATCCGCTCATATTTAAACTTTTTCTACTGTTTTCTACTCAAAACTAGCGCCTCCAGAAACTAGCGACAGGAAGTAGCCGAGCGCACACTCAAAACACGGAAGTTAACCGGAAGTTCTATTGTGCACGTAGGCTATTAGATCAGTAATTTAGTTTATATGGTTAATTTAGTTTACTAATTAGATTTATTTGGATATTTAGTTGAAAAATTTAGAAAAATGTAGTTTGTGTGTGTGTGTGTGTGTGTGTGTGTGTGTGTGTGTGTGTGAGTGTGAGTGTGAGTGTGAGTGTGAGTGTGAGTGTGTGTGTGAGTGTGAGTGAGTGAGTGAGTAGATAGATAGATAGATAGATAGATAGATAGATAGATAGATAGATAGATAGATAGATACACACAGAGAAAAAGGGTGTCAAAATTGTACCTTTAGGGGTACAACAGCTTGTCGCTGGGGCAGTACTCTTAAAAGGACACATTTGTACCTTTTTTTACCACAAAAAGGTTCATAGTAGGACCTTAAAGGCCTTTGCACACTGAGTCCGAAATTTTTGCATGCGTTCTTTCGCATTCGTGATCCGAAAAATTCATCACGCACAGAGACCTTGCACACTGAGTCCGATGCGTATTAATGAATGCGTTACGGAATAAAAACCCCGCAAAACAATACAAAATGGCGTCTTCAAGTAGTGAGGATGATTTTTTTGTCCTCTCTCTTCTTAAAAAGAGAAAAAGAAAGAGGAAATATTGGGTCCATCCACTCCTGCGATCGCGTAGAGAGGAAGGAGAGTTCCAACTCCTTATCAAGGAGCTGCAGGATTATCCAGACCGCTTCAAAGTTTACTTCAGGATGTCAGTGGCTCAGTTTGATGCTTTGCTAGCGATACTGGAGCCACATATATAAAAAAAAAAAGACCACCAATTTCCGTGAATCAATTGATCCTGAACAGAGACTGGCAGTATGTCTAAGGTATGGATCCGTACGAGCGCGCGCACACGCACACACGGTTTACAGGGACTTGGTGTGCTATAATTATAGCTGTGATTTAATAACATTTGTAGTATTTTTGATACAATAATATTTGTATATATAATTGTAGGTATCTGAGCACTGGTGATTCATTCACCACCATTGCCACCGGTTTTAGGTTGGGCATCAGCACTGTAGGGATGACTGTGAGGGAGACCTGTGACCAAATCTGGCTGCAGCTCAAGGACACTTACATGCCAACTCCAACAGAGGACATCTGGAAACACACGGTGAGGTTTAATGAAATGTGGAACTTCCCTAATTGTATTGGTGCTCTCGATGGGAAGCATGTCAAGATTGCGGCCCCCGCAAACACAGGTTCCCTTTTTTTTAATTATAAAGGCACCCTTTCCATTGTCCTTCTCGCATTAGTAGATGCTGATTACCGTTTCCTGGCCATCGATGTGGGGAGCTATGGTGGGAACAACGATGGAGGCATTTTTGCAAATTCTGCGCTGGGAAGGGTCCTCCAGCGTGGCACCCTGAATGTTCCACCCCCACTGATTCAGGGTTTACAAAAGGCCAATGGAGGTGAACCCTGACCTGGCAGACAGCATCGTCAAGGCAACCTGCATCTTATGCAACTACCTGCGCCATGAAGTAGTGGGACAAGCCGACCAGGGTGACAGCTTTGACTTTGATGATGGTGGTAACCAGAGGTGTAGTCGTAAAAAAAGAGGTGGGTAAACTATAAATTCTGGGTGACCGCATCGTGGTCACGGTAAGGTGGGCCACTGCCTACCGGTGTATAGCGTATCCTGATGATAGCTATTGTTCTCAGAGAGAACAAAAATATTTAAGAGAGATAGAGAGGGGAGGCTTATATCCAGGGGTTCCAATGCAATGCACATGTACATAATGATTAGATTTGGGATTATTTTCATAGTCGATTAATCTGTTGAATATTTTCTCAAGTAAACGATTAGATGTTTGGTCTATAATATGTCCGAAAAATGTTGATCAGTGTTTCCCAAAAGCCCAGGATGACGTCCTCAAATGTCTCGTTTTGTCCACAACTTTGTCACATATGAGAGAACACACTAGAACATATTCACATTCACGAGTTCGTGTGCCCATATAATCTTAGTGAAAGTGGTAAACAGATTTGGCTTGCTGTCTGCTATAGAGGGGCTCGGAGAGGATATTCTACCCGAGCTCCGATTGCCCCCCTATAATAGGCAAAATTGTACAAAAGGAGGAGCAAGGGAGGAGGAGGGATGCTGCAGGAACTAAAAATGGGAAGAGGTAAGCTGCTGGTTTTATACCTTGGTATTAATTGGAAGATTAGATGGGCGTACTCCTCCCGAAATTACGTTTAATAACTTCACTTAAACAAGCTGGAATCAAAGAATTTTACTTTTGTCTTAAAAAATTACTCAAGCCGACAAATCGATTATCAAAATAGTTGTCGATTACAGTTTTTGCCAATTGCTAATGAGGCAGGTGCAGATTAACGACAGAACGATGAATTTGGTGAAGAAGAGCGAGAGCTTTGTGTTGATGATGACAGGGTGCAGACAGCGATCGCTTGCGATTGCATTTAGAATGTAAACTTTTGATGAATTTATGAGAAATCTACAGACGCAAACAGGAAGTAAAACTCCCATTGATTTTTCTCCATAAGGATTTAGATTATCAGCCATAATGTCTAAAACATCTGAGGTAGACTGACCACGAGTTGTGAAACGAAAGTTTCTGCTTCTGTAGCTAGAGGTCTGTAAGAAAAACTACACTACCCACAGCCCTAAGCTTAACAGCGACGCCTCTGATTGGTCCAACTCGCTGTTATTACCATAGAAACATTTACCGTACCCGCGAACGGCTGTAGCGATAACAATAACTAGCTAGCTGACTAGCAAAGTGAGCTTGTTGTCACAAACTTTCAGTGGTTGCAGTGTTTCCCTTACCATTGTTTTGAAAAAAAATCCTTAGCATTGAGCCCTGAAATATAATATATATATTGTTTATATTTATTTACCAAATTAATTAGTTTATTGTCTATGGCAACACCACGTATCCGTAACACTCCCGCTCTGCGACCCCCCCCCCCCCCCCCCCCCCTGAATTTTGTATCCTGAATTTTACTTGTAGGCCTACATTGGCTAATGGGAAAAGGAAGAGGTGACTTGTTGAGTCAGTGGCATGAATCTAACCGTGAACCAAATTAACCCCAAAAACATAAAGTTTAGTACTATTTTCCCGAGCTCACTCACTTTGGGCTTGAAGCCGAGTCCGTTTGCTGGCATTAGGAGGAGGGCTGCTGTCTTGACGGCGCTAAAAAAATTGCCGGATATCTATGTTTGAATCTTGGTTGCGTGTCGTTCATGAATGATTCGTTCATTTTGAACGAATCTTTAATATGTCTCGGGACTACCGAGTTGTCTCAGAGAGTGATTCGTTCATTTTGTGTTGACCGCGTGTGCGCATTACGCAACATATGGGTTCTGATTCTGAATCGACAGGTGAGATCCGAGTCTTTTGTTCTTCCTGTCAGTCCCATAGACGGAAAGAGAAAAGATTAGTTCATTTTGCTGAACGAGACTCAAAGATCCGAGTCAGTAAAATGATCCGAACTTCCCACTACTCACACTGACAGTTGCAGCGCAATATGAAGGACTTCGTCTAATTGTACAACAAACAACCAATGAAAATGAACAATATGAAACTAAAACGACATAAGCTTAATTTAAAATAGCTTAGGAACTGTAGGCTATTTAGAGGTGGATAAACTCAATTTAGAGGTGGATAAACACACTTTGGAGGTGGGTAAACGCTATTTCCGAATTTTGGGAGGTGCGTAAACGGCGTTTACGTGCGTTTAGCCTCCACTACATCCCTTGTGGTAACGCGTCTCTACATGAGTTCCAGAGGCCAAGGGGCAACCGCGCATCTGAAGAGGCTCTCCACATTAGAGACACATTCAGACAATATTTTGTCTCACCTGCTGGCGAGGTACCATGGCAGTATGACCGTGTGCGGCGTGGACTCACAGTCAGTCACACTGCGTAATGGCTGAGGTAGCTCAGCCCTGAGGTAACTGAGGGGAAAAAAAGTACATTTCAATAATGTACTTAATGTACTCTATTTTTGTGCACTATTTTGTACTTAATATACAAAAAAATTCTTCTTTAGTACTTCTTAAGATTATCTGTAGAACATCTAAGTGTGCTTTTAATATACTATCTCTGTATTTAGAAAATGTATTTAGTTACCACTTGTAGTAGGCTACACTATAGGTTCACATGTACTATAAGTAGTATCTAAACACATTTTCTAAATACAGAGATAGTAAATTAAAAGCACATTTTAGTTCATATTTCATGCTGTCTCAAAATAGCACAGTTGAGTACACTTAGATGTTCTTAAGATTATCTTAAGAAGTACTAAAGAAGATTTTTTAGTATATTAAGTAGTGCACGAAAATAGAGCACTTTAAGTACATTATACTTTTTTTCACCTGGGGACTGAGGCCTTGAGCATGCAACAATTTGGAATGCCAATTGAACTCTGTCTCCATACCTTAAACATACTGCCAGCCCTGTTCACATACATACATATACATATAAGCACACACACACACACACACACACACACACACCTTTTTATATTATTGCACTTTTTGTAGTTGTTAGTATTTACATATTATAAAGAAAAACAGCAAAAGACCAATTAATGACTTATTTCTTGTTTATTCTGCATCCAAAAGAACTTGATGCCCAAAAGAACTTAAATTCAAGTAAACAGTTAAAAAATGCTTTTGCATAAAATTAAAAAAAAAAAAAGAATAGTTAGAGGTATTTTAAATTCATTAATACAAAAATCGTGATGCTCAGAAGAGCAGAACCTGAATAAATGTAAACAATTAAAGTTTTTCTGCATATCAAAAATAAACAATGTAACATTAACCCCTTAATCCCTAGTTAAACAGGAATAATGTATTAGTAACATTAATTACCTTAAAACTGTTAAAAAATAAAAAATTGCTGTGAAATGATTATTTAAACATAGTAATATAAATCACAGAGAACGGTAGGTCGGATCCTGGGCAAACTGCTGATAATAAACCCCTCCGAAGGGTTTGAATTAACTCCTGCATTTTTATTTTTAAATATGATAGTTTCTCGGGGGAGAGTCTCCTCATGCATGGGGTCAAGCTGGAGAGAAAGGTAGAAACCTCATCATTTTGAAGCTCCTCAAAGACCTGACGCTGCTGTCGCTCTTCCTGTCTCTCTGCCTCTCTCTCTTTCTCTCTTTTTTCATCCCTTGCTTCTTTCCATTGACAGTACCTCGCTAAACCATCATCACTCTCTGCCTGCATCTTCTTTCTTTTGGCACCGTGGCTACATGGAGTTGTGCATACCTCGCTCTCTGTTTCCGTTACTACACTTTCACGCTCTGTCTGTGTTCCATTCTCTTCCTCCTCCTCCTCTTCTTCCTCCTCCTCATCATCAATCAGGATATTACCATCTGACCTGTTTGAAGTAGGCTTTCTGAGTTATGAAATGATTGCACTCTGCACTACATTGCACTCTGCAAGCATAATCTTTCTGTGGTGCATTTCTGGATAGCTAACATTACCTTCTCCTTGCCAAATAATTTTTTTAAAAGGACATTGCATCCATATGGACCCATTTTTTACCTTTTGCTGGCCCCCTGTCCGCTTCTGCCCTGTTCCTCTTTTTTTGATGGACGCACGTGTCCCTCAGGTTGCGCCACATTTTCTTCACTGCTTCAACTAACATCATAAAAAAACAACCATAATAATAACAATTATTACATGCAAACAGTCATTTAGGTGACCAGGGTTGCCTGCAGCTCTTTAAGTTATTTTGGAATTCCGCCTGAAATTGGACATACCCAAATCTGATGGCTCCCCTTACCCACATACAGTGAAGTAAATGTAAAATATTGGTGTCATTTTAAAGGAAAACCCTTTAAAAAAAAACAAAATAAAGTGTCAAATGTAATAAAAAGTATTATATGTGTTCAAAATATAAAAATAACCACAAAAACTAGGTGCTTGTATTTTTTTTTCTCTTTGAATCCTCTCTTTGAAAGTGTATAACTCTGGACTTGTGTGACACTGCCACCTATTGTAAGTTCCATTTGATTACACTAGATGTCAGAAAACACAGGAAAAAATGATTAATTGTCTAACATTTTGCTTTCAAATGTTAAATCTATGAAACCAAAGGAAGGCAAAGTTGATTTTTAGTGTCTTTTTGGAGTCTCCAAAGTCCCGGCTGCAAAAACAAGCTATTACAACGAATTTTACACCAAAAATCCCACTTTTACTACTTACTAAAAGCACTTCCCAAACATGTTTAATTTTCTTTTTCCTCAAATAGGCACATTTAATGAATGAATGACATTAGCATCAAGATACTTGACCGTTTTGTACACCCTGTATTTTGAAATCAATACCTACCATCCTTCTCTGCTATCGTCAGCCACAATCTCTCTTTGTATTCTGTATCTTTATAATCTGCACTTTGCTTTTCATACAGTGCTTTGTGCCACGAGACTAAAAATATTAGTTTATCAGACGCCATTTTCGCTTTGACGTTCGCTTACGGTGGCTCTGAGTTGTCAAAACATCTCTCAAAATGCGTTTTTACGGATGCGAAAAACGCAGAAAATCGAACCTGTTCCGAATTTTTTTTTGATGGACGATACTTTCGGAGGCAGTGTGCAAGTGTGATTGACATAACGTGAGGTCGAATTTATTTTTTGATGTCCGAAAATTTTGCATGCGAATTTCGGACTCAGTGTGCAAAGGCCTTCAGGTACGTATTTGTACTCTAAGGTACTAATATGCACCTTTTAGGAGTAAAACAGGTACAAATATGTCCTTTTAAGGGTACTGCCCCAGCGACAAGCTGTTGTACCCCTAAAGATACAATTTTGACACCCTTTTTCTCTATGTGTAGGTAGGTAGGTTGGTTGGTTGATTAGATATATTAGATAGAATGGAAGTTTAAGTCTCAGTGGATTAGAAATAGTACATAGAATGGCAGCTAATGGAGCTAATCATTCACTCACACACTCAGCTAATCACTCACTCACTCACTCACTTACACACTCACACACTCAAACACTCACTCACTCACACACTCAGCTAATCACTCACTCACTCACTCACTCACACACTCACACACTCAAACACTCACTCACTCACTCACTCACTCACTCACTCACTCACTCACTCACACACACACTCACTCACTCACTCACTCACTCACACACTCACACACTCACTCACACACACACACACACACACACACACACACACACACACACACACACTCACTCACTCACTCACTCACTGACTCACTTAAACACTCACTCACACACACAATCACTCATACACTCACTCACTCACACACACACACTCACTCACTCACTCACACACTCACTCACTCACACACTAACTCTCACACACACACACACACACACACACACACACACACACACACACACACACACACACACTCACTCACACACACACTCTCACTCACTCACTCACTCACTCACTCACACACACACACACTCACTCGCACACTCACACACTCACTCACTCACACACTCACTCACTCACTCACTCACTCACACACTCACTCACTCACACACTCGCATGTTTTCACTGTTATTCAGATTTGTCGCTATTATGCATCTTATAGGACGAAAAACAAGTGATTGAAGATTGGTTACGCAAATGTAAAACAACGCCATCATCAAACATTAAACAGCATATAAATCAAAACTGCCAAACGTTACCAAATGAAATGTCAAGTGTCAATCATTCAAGTGTTGATAAAAAGGGATGCATGAAACTGTTGTAGAATTAAAGGGGTGGTAAACCACGATTTCACTATTCTAACTTTAGCTAACGTGTAATGTTGCTGCTTGAGCACAAACAACATCTGCAAAGTTACAACGTTCAAAGTTTAAAGCAAAGGGAGATATTTGCTTTTAAAGAAATCAATTTCTAAGGACTACAGCAAACGGCCAGTAGGCGACTACAGACATTCCTCCAGGGTTGGTGACATCACCAGCCTCAATATTTACATAAACCCCTCCTCCGAGAATATTAAATAAGGGGGGGTGAGGCCATTTTGTATCGCGGCGCTGTTGTGGTATAGTTAGGCTGGAGTGGTGTTGCTGCAATGCCGATGAAACGCTGTTATTTTCATCCGGATTGTAGGTCTGGGGTACTTGCTTTGTTCAGGCTTCCTAGGGATGGGGGTGCGTTGCAGAGCGTTTAACATACAGCATGTTATATGGACGTGTGTGTATGAGACAGAGGGGAACAGGTCTCAGATATATGCTGCCCATCATAAAGCACGAGACAGACAGGGGTCAGAGGAAAAGACTGGAAAATGTGACATAATGGACAATATTCGTTCGTTGCAATTCATGAGCAGCGGTTCAGCGAGACAAACACTGCCAGTGTGAATCATGCACGACGGGCGCGCCTCCCGCTGCACATTTCACGGAGGAAAACTTCCACAATCTTTGCGAGTTCAATGGAGGATTTGCACAACGGCTTGTCCTGAAAGCTGAATTTACAAACAGAAGCTGTTTACGGGCCACAACCTGTAAGTCTGATTTATTTTTCATCGATGTGTTCTCCTGTAATAGGTTAATAGTACTTTGTAGCAAGGAAGTAAACAGATGACAACGCTGTTCTGCAAACCAGTCTGTTAAAGGCTCATTCATACTTAACGTTATCCGACGAACACCTAACGTTACAAACACTAACGTTAAAATCTCAACAGCGAACTTGACATTAGTGTAAATGATTCTTTGATTAGAGCTTTTATGTATTGTTTATCTACAGGCATGCTAAACATGGTTCTGTGTGTGATTTGGCCACTAGTAAAGCCAGTGTTTAGTGTTCGTTTTGGGTTAATAGTTCTTGCGACAGATATTTGGCTATAATCGTTCTAAAAATACAAAAGTGCCATTCAGTAGCGATCACTATAGATCCGCAGTCTTTACTCTTGAGGACTGAACAGGTTGAAAAGGTTGTGCTCGATCATCTTCACTAAAATGTTCTGGGTCTGATTCGGGCTCAGATTGGTATGGTTTTATTGACGCCATTGTTTCTAATACTGACCAAAGCACAGCCTCCAGGTAAGGGGCGTGGCGTTTCCGACAAACGTGCACTGCGGTTAGCGAATCACAACACACTGGGCCAGCTAACCAATCTGAGCCCATCGCGTATTTTTGAGGGACTGGCTTCATACAACCCGGAAACCATCAGACCGTTTTACAAGGAGGGACAGAGCAGTGTAGAATAAAGGTCAAATATATGAAAAATAATGCAATTTTTTTTTGTTTAAACGAAGCATGAACACATGTTACAGTGCACCCCACAAACACAATCAAGCCTTCAGAGGAATGTGTTTTACCACCCCTTTAAATGTTTTTACTAAAAGGGAAAGAGTTAAAATACAGTTAAATGTATTTTTCAAGTATAAAATATTAATACCTAAATAGGAACAGAGGTTTATGCTTAAAGTGCAAAAAAATAATATAACTACTGTATATGAATATGTTATGCTCACTTAAAAAACTATTCTCTTAAACTACTAATATACTTATACTAATACACTTGCGAAAACAGTACAATTAAACGTATACTTTTACTAAAAGTGGGTAAGTTTAGTCCCAAGCAGTTTTGAAATATTACACTATCAAGTTTACTACTAGTTCATTGATATTAGTATACTTACTATATACTTAAAAATGTGTATATAAAAGTATATAAAAATATACTTTGAACATTACTTAATTTCATAAAATGAACTTCAAGTATACTTATTTTTCCTAAAACAAAAACTTCCATGGGCACCAAACAGTGAGACCAACTTTGAGAACCCAATCCCCCATTACCTCCTCTGTAACAGCATAAGAGCCAAACCCTGATTAAAACAACCTGAACACACTGAATGTAACCCAGTGTATTCAGGTTAGTTTAGTTACAAATGTAATTTATAAGGGGCAGATCAGATAGAAGCAGTTCCTTAAGGTGTTAACTACACATTCTCACTTTATACAGAGAGCAGCAAACATTACGACCTCCTCTCAGACAGCAGCAGAGGAGCTGGAGGAAAATACACTGTCAGTTCTGCTGCTATAAATCACACAAGAGTTTATGTGTGCAGAGCAGAGAGAGATAAACCATCCTTTAACACAACATACAGCAACAGACAACCACTGTGGGTCACTGGTGAGTTCACACAAGTTTAAATTATTGATTCATCTTTAAAGGAGCTGTATGTAGGATTGTGGCCAAAACTGGTACTGCAATCACTTTCAAATTACTGTAGAGCGGTGTATTCCCTCTCCCCCTCCTTAGACATTTTTTATCCAAAAAGTTTGTAGCTGCAACTGTGGTAACTAGAGCAGAGCTGGCAACCCGGATGCCGAAACACTACTGACTTCGTGATTGGTAGATAGGTGGAGGGTGGCGCTTCAGGCCAAAACACAACATGTCAACATCAACATCAGTTGAGAGCTGCAACTTCACTTTTAAAATGACAATATCCTGGCCGGACAACTGTTGTCAGTGATATAAGTATTTGAAATTAACATGATTTCTTAATGTCTAGTTACATATCAGGGCCATTTTATGATTAATTGAAATACATTTCTTACATACAGTTCCTTTAATAAAGACAATTTCCAAATTATAGCTGTAATTGTCTTGTCAGGTGTTTCTCCTCCAGTGTCTCTGATCATCAGCCCCAGCAGAACTCAACACTTCACATTGGTCTCTCTCTCTCTGAGCTGTGTGGAACAGAGTAACTCTGATGGATGGAGAGTGAGAAGATACACAGACAGCGGTCGGGTAGAAGATTGTTCATCATCACACTGGGGATCACAAACAGGATCTACATGTACAATCAGCTCCATCATCACATGGGACACTGGAGTTTACTGGTGTCAGTCTGAATCTGGAGAGAAATCTCATCCTGTTAATATCACTGTACACTGTGAGTCTGTGCTTCTGTATTTATTCCTTTCAATGACAGTTTACAATCAATGTATAAACAGGTTGAATTAACAAGAGCAGGAAGCATTAGATACTAATGTAAGCAACCAGCCAGAACATCATAGCAATACACTAAAACCACTCAGAAACCAGTGATCAGCGGATAAAAAACACTCAATACAGGCACTAAAATCTTTTATTTTGTGAAAATATAAAGCTTTATTTTTTTATTTTAGTCTTGTTTTTAATGTGTTATTATTTTGTTCATATATTGCGTGTTTCATGTGTTTCTGTAGCTGGTGTGATTCTGGAGAGTCCTGTTCATCCTGTGACTGAAGGAGATAATCTGACTCTACGCTGTTTATATAACTCAAGCCCATCAATCCTCAGAGCTGATTTCTATAAAGATGGATCACTCATCCAGAATCAAACTACAGAGATGATCATCCCTACAGTCTCAAAGTCACATGAGGGTTTCTACTCCTGCAAACACCCAGTGAGAGGAGAGTCGGCCAAGAGCTGGATCTCAGTCAGAGGTGAGAGTCAATGAAACTGAGCTGATTTATTTCTTCATATGTCCTCGTTCAGATATAGAGCATGATAAAGTGCGTGTGTGTCTCTTTTTCAGGGTCTCATTCAGACTCTCAGATCTCTGTCCTCAAGATACTCAGTTCTGTACTGGCAGTTTGTTCATATCTGCTAGTGACAGTCGTGCTGATTTACAAATGCTGCAGAATGAGAGATAAAACATATGACTGATTTATTAGAAGTCATTATATTTAATCGATCATCAAATCTGTCAAGACAACTATTGATAATATGTGATGTCACATTTGGCTTTGTTCACTGAGGGTTTGATCTTTGCTTCAAAAAGTGTTGTGAAAACTGCTTTACAAATTGTCAAATTTGTACACTACAATTAATATACTTATAAGATGATGGTAGTTCATAAAAGCAATAAAAAGCACTAAAAAAAAAAGTGTATTAGTATATTTAACAGTTACATGAAGAGGAAGAAACTTCAGTCTGATATGAATTTTTTGTGACGGGCAGAAAATGTCAATGTCTTCATATAATCTCTCAATATCTCTTTCACAAGCTCAGGCAGAGCATTATTACTGTAAAAGTCATATTTTGGAAATGACAACTTCATTTGAATGCATGAATTAATCTCCTTTGTTTGTGTGTGTGTGTGTGTGTGTGTGTGTGTGTGTGTGTGTGTGTGTGTGTGTGTGTGTGTGTGTGTGTGTGTGTGTGTGTGTGTGTGTGTGTGTGTGTGTGTGTGTGTGTGTGTGTGTGTGTGTGTGTACAACATACGGGAGTCACTCCTGATTCACAATGTCTAACATTTGTAATGTTACGGTTGTTAAAAGTCAACATGAACCAGCTTTCCAAACCCGCCTGACTTCCATTGATTCCATTTGATTTTATCCAGCAGGAATTAAATGTTGAAAATGTAGGTTTAACTTTGGAATCTAAGAAAGAGACTAAGGAGACTAAGAAAGTGTTCATTTTGATTCCATGTTGACTTTAACAAGGTGCATGGATGTTACCGTTTTAAACTGTTTGGTTTTTGCTGTTTTTGACAAGTATTATTGGTAATATGGACCAGACCTTCATTGAGCTTTAGCATCGCAAGTACATCCCCGTCCCACAGTTTACTTCCCACAATCCCCTTGAAAAACTTATTTTCCTCTTTTAATATTTATATTTTGCTTCATTTAAAATAAAATGTCTCTCTTAAGCCTGATAAGACAGTGACTCTGTTTGTAAAGTTTTGAATATCTTTTCAGTTACTGTTCAGTATTTATAAATGAAAGTGAAATTCTTTACAATGTTAGGCTTGTGGGATATTTGCATGTTTCACATTATAACAACATGAACACAATGTCATTTGTAAGCATGTATATTCCTTCTTTAAGTGTAAGTCTCCTGACTTGTATTTCTGCAGTATTTCATATTTTACTGTAATTGTTTACTTTTTAAAAAAAGAAACAGAGCCTATTTTCTGACTTATCAATCAAGTTTTAATCTCTCAATAGTTTGGATTTTGCACCATAAAACTACTGTAATCTACAGAAATTATTACATTTATATGGAGAGAAAATATAATGTAATATAACTATACAATTTAAAAAAAATCTTTGAACATGCTTTTTTTTGTACGGCCAATGAATTCACGCAATAATTTTTTTTACACATCCTGTGGTTCTGACTGTTGTGTAAACATACTAGTGTTCCCATGAGAACTGCTGGTTGTGTGACATTGGTGGTTTTTAACGCTAATAAACATAAACACTTGGTGTCAAGTTCTGATTATGTGTTTAGAGTTGTGAAACACAAGAACAGTGTTAACCGTTCTGAGGAATCTTTTAGAAAATAGTGTTATGTTGATGAAGTTTGGCTAACATAACTGATTTTAGTGTCTTAGTAACTGAGGAAAAACTATAATAAGGTTAGAGATTTATAAATATAAAACTTTAACCCCAAGTTTGAGCAATGATACAGAGGCTTGGCGATCACCACTAATTCAGATTCTTATGTGTTGAGCGTCATTCTGCATGAAGCATGAATAAAACAAGATCTGAAAACTACTGATAAGAGCTTCTCTTCACACCAGTTTATCTTTCTATAGCACTTCCTCTTTTACTCAGTCTCTCCATTAAATGAGTCATTCTACTATTTAGGGCACGTCATGTCCATCAAAGTCTTTTCTAATAATTTTCTTCAAATTATATTTTATCCATTAAAGGAAAGCATATTATAATATCACACAAATATTTTGTGCATCCCATGTTTCTTGAAATTGCCTTGATGTCTCTTATGTTTTTGCTGTGTCAATTGTTTAAGTGAATCTCGAGTTCAAAATAACACTATTTCTATTAAATAATATAAATAATACATAAAATCTGAATACTTTAGAAAAATAAGTTTTTATAATAAGTAATTTTCTTTAAATTAGGAAAAACTATGTCTGTCAAGTATGATATTTGTTCACACCATGGATTGTGACAAAACCATATGACCATCATATGATGTTATTTTCTTCTGTGTTGGAATTTTTGAAGACATTATTGGATCTCAAATTCCTCTCATTTATTTTCAGTGTTTATTTACAATAATCTATTCTCAATGAGTTTTAATTGACCGCTAACAGTTGGGTACATTGTTAAGGTTTTCAGTAGTCATGTCCAGTCCAGTCAAGTCAAGATCTTTATTGTCATACTCGGTACAAATTATTTTTTATTTTGTCCGTTCTTCCCAGGAAGACAGGGCATAATAAAACAATAAAAAGGACAATAAATATAAACCTACCCATACCACCTGTACCCAACTTTACCCGTATCCCACCTCAATATCAGCAAAAGTGTTTTGCAACACATTATGAACACAATAAGTACATTGTACTTATTTTTTTATGTAAGTACATAGTAGTTAAGGCCAAACAAAAAAAATCTCACAATATGAAAATAAGGATGTAGTGCAGCTAATGGTAGGGGACAAATAGTGTGAAGTGTCAAGAAGTAATAAAGTGTCTGTGTAAAGTGTAGTTTGTAAGTTTCAAATGCTTCAAGTATTGTTCCAGCACAGTATGAGGTGTGTGATCGTTCAGTAATAAAGTACAGAGGGCATTTGAGCAGGGCTACTCTTATCCTGACTGACCTCGGTGGAAGTTGTAGTGGGTGACGACTATCAGTCTGATGGCCTGGGTTTATGGACTGCCTCAGTCCAAAGTGGATGTTCTGGATGCAATTCTCCAGTACCATTTGCCAGATTTCATGAGGAGGAAGAACTTATGAAAGGGATGGTTGTGGTCACTAATGAAGTCCTTTTGTTGTAGATGTCCTGTAGGGGAGAGCTATCCCTATGATTTTCGGGGCCAGCCTTATCACCCACAGCAAGTTAGAACAATCCCTATAGTGCATCTGTTCAAGTTGTGGAGTATTTGTGGTGAAATGCAGAACTTCCTCAATCTCCGCAGGAAGTGCATTCTCTGTGGTTGGCCTTTTTTACTAGCAGGACTGTGATCTCTGTCCACTTGAGATCCTCACAGATGTGGACCCCAAGGAACTTACAGCTGTCCACTCTCTCTACCTCTGAGTCTCCAATCCTGGGGGTCAGATAGAAACACTCACCCCTCCTCATGTCCACAACCATCTCCTTGGTCTTGCTACTGTTCAGTGTGAGATTGTTAACCTCACACCATGTGACCAGTTCTGACACCTCTCTCTGGTAAGCATGTCAAAGTTGCCTGCAATGAGACCAACGACTTTGGTGTCATCTGCAAAGTTTATGATGACGTTGTTTGGCTGGGCAGCGACACCATCATGTGTGAAGAGAGTGTAAAGCTTAGGGCTGAGCGCACAGTACAAATATTGACTTTGATGCCTGATATAGCCTAGATATGTGTTTGTTTCTTTCTAAGAAAAAAAATCTAATAATTGTAATTTTCCTGAGATTGTTACAGTTTTTACTGACTGTGTGGCTATTCAGTCTACAGCGAGCAGTGTAGTCTGATTCCCCAAAGAATGTCTCAAGTCGGTTCTTTGGTGAATCAAAATCATATACTGTGACAGATTCCCAAACGATTGACTCTAATGAGCCTGTTCTTTTAAGTAAATCATACAGTGCTATAGTGCAGATTGATTTCCAAATGAATTACTCTTATGATCCAAATCTTTAGTGAATCTAAATCGAGCAAGCATTGAATAATGATTCCCAATCAGGTACTGAACAAAGACAGACACTGTTGCTCATGTACTATTGTCATGTTGTATTGCACATTTGTATTTGTGCTGTGGTTGTTGTTGTTGTTTATGTTCATAGCCTGTCTCACAAATGTCCACCACGTGTAAACTGTGCAAATGAAAATAAGACTTATGACCTTTGTCAAGAATTGAAATGACTGCTGAGAGTAGTACCAATTGCATTTAATTTTTCCAAATGTTTCCTCCTAAAAAGTACTAACAGAATCTTTATTCGAATCGTTCAGTAGCTGAATTCATTAAAAGGAACAGGGATGCTAATCATTAAATCTCTTTATTCACATCCCTTGTCTTGGTGTATGAATATTAAACTGTTTTCACAGGTACATATATATTAGTGCCAAACTCGACACCCTTATTGTCAGAGGCCTGACAGAACAGAAATAGATTCAGCTTAGCGTAGTTTACGCTTTATTTTGATGGTCCACTTTACAACTGTCCCAGCTATTTCAAACCAGGCCTGCTAGAGAAGAATAAGGGGGAAACCAATCTTGCACTCTACCCTACTGGATACTGTGTTCAGGGTATGCATGAATCAACAAAAGACAAAAAAAAAAATGGATGAGTGTGAAACGTCCCATAAAGATGTTGAAGCATAATGGGCTTGATAAAGTGAGCTTTAGACTCTTAGACTCTGTCTTTAGAATTAACAGTCTTATCGGCAAAGGGTAGGAATTGATGAAAGGAATTATTTGTCCTTCTGGTTGTAGCCCAGGAGTCTTCGAATAAAATCCTTGGGCAGTTGCACCCAAGCAAACTCCCAATCCAGCGCTCAAGGGCAATGAAAGTCACGTGTAATACAAAAAATCCTCTACAAAAGAAAACAACTCATTAACATTTATACAAACTCTTCACCAAAGCATACACAAAAGATGAAATATAAGAACAACTGCATTGCAGCAAAACTGCAATAGAAACTGCGTTTTTTTCCCCGCATTTACAGGTCACCTGGTACGGTGACGCATTGCTGCCACATAGGGCTTTTCCACTCAAGTATGTCGTAATAACGAGATCTTATGTCATTAAAACAACATATATTTTCTCCTAATAAGGACAGTGGCATAACTTTAACCTAGTAATGACAGACCCCGGTGCAGCCACACAAATCATAACTATCTTTAGGCCTATTGTAATTAAGACATAATATTCAAGAAATGTATTCTTCCTACGTAACATCCAAATCAGTAAAAATAATATACAGCCTCCTGCTCGACTCTTCGATTCAAAAGAAAGAAAAAAGAGTTAAAAGTGTATTGAGCTGTGAAAGAGTGGTTCCCCAGACCGCGTTCTGTCCACGCAATCCGAGACGGAGTGAAACACGGCTACTTTGGGTTACAGGTGTGCGGTTAAACGAACAGAAAGACACAAAAATGAGTCAAAATGTCCGTCTTGGCGAGTTCTCACTTAAATGCAGTCAGATATGTATTTAGTAAACAAACAGTTGGGAAAGTAACCGAGTCTTAAAGTGACAGCAGCCTGATAAACCTGCTGTTGTCTGTCATTTAATGTTAATGAAACAACAAAAGAAAACGAGAGAATCATTCACTGCTCTTCATTGAATATCTTTAGTAACATTAATAAGAATCAACGTATATTTAGCTGATTTGGTGAAGACTATGCAGTGTTTTATTTTTACATTTGATTATTTAATTTCTGTATAGGCTAGTATTATTTTAGTAGGCTAAAATGTTTATTTCCTTTGTATATTTTTATATTGTATTGGTTCTATTGTTTGTTATTTTCTTCTCTTTTATTGTATTACTGAATGTTTCAACTCACTGTTATTTGTTGGCAGTGAAACTCCTCTGAAAGAACAGATTAAGGGGTTGGGGGTCATTTTGGGTTTTTTATGAACGCACTGACAGGGACCCCCGGACAAAGTCTAGCACTGCTTATAGTCAGTTGAATGTCTGTTGGGGTCCATCAAAATATAGTGTTAGCAGATATTAAGCAGACAGACTACTAGCACTCGAATGAGAGTTAGTTGACATGCAGTTGCAAAGTTACTTATAGAATTTCTAAAGCGGACCATCAAAATAAAGTGTTACCCATAGTTGTGTTTTTTTTTTTTATTCTATTTCAATTCAGTGCCATTAAACACTGAAGAACAGTAGTTTAACTAGTTAACTTTTCTGCTTCTAAAGTTATAAATACAGTTAATACCATTATTACAATAAAGATTCATCAAGATCCAGTATTGTTTCATTTTCCTTAGATCCTGACGACATTTTCTGTAACATTTTCTGTAACACATGAAGTACATTTGTATGTCTTTAATCTGTCATTATGCTCTAAGGATCTGACTGTAGGTATCAGGAAGTCTTGAGGCTTTAACTCAGTTTGTGTCTTTAACCGTCTGTCATTATTCAGTCAGTATGGAGATCAGTCAACTTCCTCTTGTGCTCGGTGAGTATTATTTCTCTGTGTTTCAGTGGATGTTCATTTGCTCTTATATTATGAAAAGGATCAAGTGATTTAATATTCCTGGATTTTTCTTTTCATGCTGCTCTCAGAGCTTCAAATCCAGCTCTAGTCTATGATATATGAGTGAAAGACGAGCTTGAGAGAGGAAGTGTGCAGTTAGTGCTGTTTGTGAAAGAGAAATGCACTCTGTTGTGTTTGGGTAAGTCTGTTAGTTTAGTTACTCAGTTTGTAATGGTGTTTGTTGTATCCGTTCTGTTGCTTTGTTTTATTCCAGTTTGTTGTCCATGATGCCTTAAGTAGATATTCACTAGTTAGTCTTCAATAGATGTTCACTAGTATGCAATTAGTAAGAGTTTATCTTTAATCAGACTTCAGAAAGACTTTGAAATGAAACATTTCTGTGTTGTGAAGTTGAGAAACACGTGAGAGGGAAATCATGGTGTTTCACAAGCAAAGAAAGAATATACATTTATAAAATGCCTAAAGTATAACACTAAGTTAGATCAGCTAAATGTTCACACTGTAAAGATTTTTAGATGTTCCTGTATTTGGCTGAGCTGTGACTTTGGTGGCTTGCCAGTGTAGATTTCTCAAAAGCATAAAATAAGCTTGACAGAGTTCTTGGAGAATTTACTGAAGGTATCAGTGCAGCACTTTCTTCAGTGATGATGTTAGTCTGTCATTCTGCAGATCAGACCCTTATATCTAAATCTAATTCACAAAAAAAAAAAAGAAAAACATCACAGGGGCCCCTAAGACACAGCCGGTTGCCTCATCGGAGGAACTTTGCGAATAAGATCCCACAGAAACTCTCTCAGGATAACCTACAGATGAGTTCCCTTACGAGAGTACTCTCGTATTGCGTTTTGCTAAAACGCAAGGGGGAATTCCTTTCCTCGAGATATTGAAGCAAATTTTTATCCAAAAATACCTTTTATACGCAGTGCAGCTGCACAACTCTCAGCAGGAAGCAGCTGCGTGCTGATTGGCTGTGCTGCTGCAACTGCAGCAACCTATAGCGAGACCGTGGGGCGGGACGGACCAATCAGGTCCTTCCAAATTCCCGCCACAAGGGGCAACAGAATTTGCATAGCCAAGGGTATATAAGACCCACTCTCGCAAGGTTAGTCAGATTAATTCTTCTTCAGCGACTTGCAATCGTTGAGCTCTGGATCGAAGCCTGCCGTCGACACGCACCCAGCGGAACACTGCAGCCTGAGGACGTCGGATTCTCCGCCTTCAGCCTGCCTTCCAGCTGCGCCATCCGGCACTATATCCTTTTCATACCTTACTGTGTTTTACACATTCAAAAAGAGCCGAGACGTTGTTTCAAATTTCTCGTTCTTGCGCCTCGTGCAGAGGTTTTATCGCGGACGAGGATCGGCACATCATCTGCGTGTCATGTCTCGGACGAGACCACACGCAGGCTGCACTCAACCAGGGCGGCTGCCCGGAGTGCGAGGAGCTGACGCTGCAGACCCTTCGGGCTCGGCTCGCCAGTTTCGAGTCGGATCCCGTCCCTTGCTCTCAGCCTCTCGAGCCACGGAAGAAAAAACGTCGCGACAAGAGGCCACCGGAGCGCTCTGACGAGCACACGCCGGGTATGTCCCCGCGTGCCTCGCCATTGCCCGTGTTGTTCGTCGAGGAACAGCACAGCTCACCTCGCATGGCGGCTGCTGCTGTTTCCTTCGGCGGACCGACTTGGCCCTGACTTGGCCCTGCGCGCCACCAAGGCCAATGCTTAGGCGATCGGCAGATGTATGGCCAGCCTGACGGTGTTGGAGCGCCATTTATGGCTTAACTTAACCGAGATGAAGGATGCGGACAAGACCGCTTTCCTGGACGCGCCCATTTCGCCTTCAGGATTATTTGGTCCCGCCGTGGTTGGGTTCACGGAGCGCTTCACTGAAGCACAGAAGGCTTCGCAGGCAATGCGACATTTCCTGCCTAAGCGTTCCAGCTCCTCCGCTAGCCGTCACGCTAAAGCTGGACCAGCCCAGCCCGCCAAGGCGCCGCCTTCAGCTCGCCAGCCTCACGCGGCTTCCAAGCCCGGACAGCGTGTGTCGAAACCTGAGCCTCCGAAGCCGTCCTAGCCAGAGGTATGAAGAGAAGGCGGATAGTGCCCGCTTCGGCCGGTGCACCGCCTCTCTCTCTTCTAAAACGTTCCCCAGCTCCCTTCAAGGCGGCTGGGAACGCCACATTCACAGCCAACGAGCCCGCAAGCAAGCGCGCTCGCCTGTACACAAACGCCGTTTTCACGGCGACCCATATGAGTCGCAAAAAGAGCTTTTTCTCTGTAGGCAGTGTGCCAGCATTAAAGCATGTATCCCTACACTCAAGCACTCCCCCATGTTCCCCAGCCCCCTGCACTCAGGTGGCTGGAAACATTATTCTCACAGTCAACGAGCCCGCACCCAAACGCGCTCGCCTGTACACAAGCACCAATACTCTATGCCCCCCGGCCCCCTGCACTCAGGCGGCGGGAAACATTTCCCTCATAAGCGCCAACTTAGCGCAAGGTTATCGGGCCACCGAGTCCCTGTCACTCAGCGACTCGCCCCACAGATTAATTCAGCCCCTGGCTTCGAAGGCCGAGGCCTGGCAGGCCATTCCCAGCATTTCGAAATGGGTGTTGAACATAATAGAACGAGGTTACTCGCTACAGTTTGCTCGCAGACCACCGCGCCTTCGTGCCGTGGAAGAGACAACGGTGAGAAGCGACAAAAGTCACGTGCTTCGAACCGAGATATCAAAACTGTTAATAAAGGGAGCGGTAGAAGCCGTACACCCCTCACAGAGCGAGTCGGGCTTTTACAGCCGTTACTTCCTTGTACCAAAAAAGGACGTTGGTCTAAGACCAATCCTAGATCTCAGGCATTTGAACAAAGCCCTTATGAAGCGCCCGTTCAGAATGTTGAGAATGAAACAAATCCTCGCGCACATTCGCCCGGGAGATTGGTTTTTCACTGTGGATCTAGAGGATGCCTATTTCCACATACAAATAGCCCCTCATTACAGACCATTCTTGAGATTCGCCTTCGAGGGGAAAGCTTACCAATACAAGGTGCTACCTTTTGGTCTATCTCTAGCCCCTCGCACGTTTACAAAGTGCATGGAAGCGGCGCTAACCCCGCTGAGGCTTCGGGGAATGAGAATTCTCAACTATCTCGACGACTGGCTCATAATAGCTCATATCTTGTCTGACGTGCTGCATGTTTTGGACGGAGTAGGCTACACTAGCATAGCTTCCAGTTTCTCAGTAAATGTTTTTCTGCAAGTGCTATATTGTCCCCTTGGAATTATAAGTTGTGGAGCCTACATTTTGGAAGATTTTATTTAGAAAATAAAAAGGTTCTTTCTACACAGTCGAATGGAAGGCAAAAAATCTAATTTTATTTCTACCAAAATAAAAGCTCTGTTTAATGTTTGAGAGAAATTAACATTTCTTGTTTTTAAAATAAGTCTCTTCTGCTCAGCAAGGCTGCATTTATTTGATTAAAAATACAGTAAAAACAGTAATATTGTGAAATAATTTTATAATGTAAAACGTCTCGGTTACGACTGTAACCTTAGTTCCCTGAATAGGGAACGAGACGCTGCGTCACCGCTTTGGGAACGCCCCTGCGTGATTGCGTCGTGAAGCACGTATGTCATCAGTCCAATAGAGAGACGGAACGTCATAGGCGGGTGACGTCATAGACCCGGAAGCTATAAAGCACACCGGCAAACACACGCCGTTAGCTTCTGAAGAAGGCCTGAAACAAGGCGCTTGCGGGCATGCGAGGAGTTTCCACAACTCCGGGCGGGGGTGAACAAAAACTCCGCCCGCCTGAGAGAGAAGGTCCCTCCTGAATGGAATCTCCAGGGGAGAGCCGTCGAGGAGAGACACCAGATCCGAGAACCATACCCGGCCAGGCCAGAACGGGGCTACTAGCAGGAGACGGGCCCCGTCCCGGCGCACTCTCTCTAGAACTCCCGGAAGCAGAGCGATCGGGGGGAAAGCGTACAGGGGCAGCCTCGGCCACTCCTGTACCATCGCGTCCAGTCCGAGAGGAGCTGGAGGCGACAGGGAGAACCACAGACGACAATGAGAGTTCTCGTGAGTGGCGAACAGGTCCACTTGGGCCCTGCCAAACTTCTCCCAAAGGAGCTCCACCACATCGGTGTGGAGTCTCCACTCCCCGGGCCTTGGCCCCTGCCTCGACAGGATATCTGCTTCCACATTCAACCGCCCAGGAATGTACATAGCCCTGACTGACAGCAATTTTCCCTGAGTCCAGAGGAGGATAAGGCGCGCCAGCTTGTATAAGCGACGGGACCTCAAACCCCCCTGATGGTTGATGTAGGAGACCACCGATGTGCTGTCTGTGCGCACAAGCACATGATGGCCCCTGAGATGCGGCAGGAAGTGCTTCAGAGCCTGAAACACCGCCAACATTTCCAGGCAATTTATATGCCACGAACGCTGGTGCTCCTGCCACAGACCCTGGGCCGAGCGACCACTCATGGTCGCCCCCCAGCCCGTCAGGGAGGCATCCGTGGTCAGAGAAGTACGCTGACACGGTGCCCCCAGCGACGGGCCTTGGGTCAGGAACCTGGGGTCCTTCCACATAACCAAGGTGCGGAGACACCGCCGCGTTGCCTTGATTACGCGAAAGGGATTCCCCCTCGGGGAAAACCCCCTGGTCTTGAGCCACCACTGTAGCGGCCTCATGAACAGCAGGCCCGAAGGAATAACGTTGGACGCGGCTGCCATCAGACCCAACAGTCTCTGAAACTGCTTTACAGTGAGCGGCTGGTCTAGCTTCACCCCTTTCACGGCTGAGAGGATCGACCCCACGCGAGGCTCCGACAGACGAGCCTGCATAGCGACCGAATCCCAATTCACCCCGAGATAAGTGATCTTCTGTACCGGAGAGAGAACACTCTTCTTGGAGTTGAGCCTCAGCCCCAACCTCCTCATATGCGCGAGAACAACATCTCGATGCTGAACCGCGAGACGCGCTGACTGTGCTAGTATCAGCCAGTCGTCGATGTAATTGAGAATGCGGATCCCCTGCAGACGCAAGGGGACCAGAGCAGCGTCCACACACTTCGTGAACATGCGGGGTGAAAGGGCTAAACCAAAAGGAAGCACTCGATATTGGTACGCTTCTCCCCTGAAAGCGAACCTCTGGAACTTCCTGTGCTGCGGAAGGATGGAGACATGGAAATATGCATCTTTCAGATCTATCGTGACAAACCAGTCCTCGGACCTGATCTGAGACACGATCTGTTTGAGTGTCAGCATCCTGAACTTGAGCTTTGCCACGGCTCGGTTCAGGACGCGAAGATCCAAGATGGGGCGCAGCCCACCATCCTTCTTTGGCACTATGAAGTACCGGCTGTAAAAGCCTGACTCCCTGTCCGGGGGGGGGACCCTCTCTATAGCCCCCTTTTGCAGCAGAGTCTGTACTTCTTGAGTCATCACCAGAGCCTGCACCGGGTCCACCACAGTGGAGAGGACCCCGTTGAAGCTGGGGGGACGGCATCTGAACTGAATCGCGTACCCCAACTTTACACATCGCAGGACCCAACGAGATATGTGAGGCAGATTTTCCCACTCTGACACAAAATCTACTAAGGGAACCAGTCTCTCGAGGCTGGTCTCTGATGTACTCTGCACCGCGAGTGCAGCGCCCTGAAGCGGCGAACCGGCAGGGAACAACTGACTCGACGGCATAATTTCCCTCCGAAGAGGGTGCGGGCCATCCTCGAATGACCCGCGGGGCCCCTCCGCGCCCCGGCACTCGGGCGGGGTTGGCGGACTGACCCCGTGAGGGTACCGCGGACGCACGGGTACCGTGTACGGCGGTAAGCACCGTGCGCCCGCGGAGGGGATCACCCTCACTGTCCTGGGCCCAGAGGCGTCAGGACTTCTTTGACGCAGCCTTCCTCGCCACAATGACTGTCCTCAGATCAGCCCTGGGGTTAGAAGGCTGCGCCTGTGAGCGCCGCGCACCCGACGACCCTTTCTGCGGGGGTGTACGAGTGGCGACACTCACTCTCTGCTGCGCCCTGTGTGAGGAGCTCGTACTCGGCATCTGCTGCTCCCGCCCAGCAGCAGACGAGACCTGGGGCTTACGGGGAAGGAACTGCTTGAGCGCCGCTGCCTGTTTTTTCGCCTCCAGGAACCTGTCGGTAACCCTCGAGTGCCGACTGCGCGTGCTGCTCTCCCAAACAAACAACGCACATCAAGTGTGTATCCCCGCTCGTGATGTAACGTGAGCAGGGAGGAACACACTGTCTGTAACGCTGTTCGCTCGTCATACTTTTTTTCTCTCGTATCAATGTGGTGAATAGTGCAAACGTAACAAAACAGTCTGAACTCAGACACAACACAAAGACACTTGGACAGAATAACACAGAGCGCTTGTTGAAGGCAACAGAAGCTAACGGCGTGTGTTTGCC
Organism: Gobio occitaniae; assembly: GCA_033150135.1. Lineage (NCBI taxonomy): Eukaryota > Metazoa > Chordata > Actinopteri > Cypriniformes > Gobionidae > Gobio > Gobio occitaniae. The sequence continues at coordinate 154,801 of JARQWZ010003055.1, forward strand.
GGTGTGCTTTATAGCTTCCGGGTCTATGACGTCACCCGCCTATGACGTTCCGTCTCTCTATTGGACTGATGACATACGTGCTTCACGACGCAATCACGCAGGGGCGTTCCCAAAGCGGTGACGCAGCTCGAGTTCCCTTGAAGGGGAACAGCTGTTTTCTATGTGAATATATAGTAAAGTGTAATTTATTCCTGTGATCAAAGCTGAATTTATCATGATTAATCCAGTCTTCAGTGTCACATGACCCTTCACTAATCATTCTAATGATGATTTGATGCTCAACAAACATTTATGATTATCAGTGTTGAAAACAGTTGTGTACAATGTTTTTAGGATTTTTCTATTTCAGAGAAATGCTGTTCTTTTTAACCTGTCCTTTTTAACATATTCATCAAAGAATCCTGGGGAAAAGTGAGCATATTCAGCATAAGATACTACTTAAAAAAAGTACATATACCAGTCTGAACTGTAGTACTGAGACTTTGAATATTAACACCTGACCACTCTTGTGGGTTTGCTACTGTTACAATAAAAAAACGTATAAGGGAAAAAACATGCCAGGCAGACATGATGTAAGCAATACAGCTAAATATTAACATTGATACTGGGTGTGCGAATTATCAAGAATTGACATTAGTCAGTCATATTGGTGGCACAGAGGGCCCCCCAAATAAAATTATGCTTGGGGCCCCATAAGGGCTTGGGCCGGCCCTGGATTAGTTTATCTCGCGTCCATTAGAATCCACGGAGGGGCGGGGGTTATGACCTATACTGGGACCAACCACCTGGGGGCAATCGAGGCGCGTAGGCTTCAGTTATTTACAGGAGTGCTGCAGGCTTGATACAGACACATATGTTCTTTATAGTTACACTATAATTACAGAAAGTTACGCTGTAGGGGCTGTGATCTAGCATTACCCAATCGTTATATCACTTGTCTTGGTGTATGAATATAAAACTTTTCACACGTACAAATATATCAGTTCCAAACTTGACACCCTTATTGTCAGAGGCCTAATAGAACAGAAATAGATAGAGATGAGATCAGTTGTGGTTTGGTTTCTTCTATTTCAGCTCAGTGGCACTGTGGGAGGAACAGCCGCTGTTCACCAGTTTCTGCTTCTTAACTTTTAAAGTTATCAATACAGCTAATACCATTATTATGTAGCGCCCCCTACCCTTGACATTAAAAAGGGCGGAGCACCGGGTTCTGACAGATGTCTCCCGACTATATATTAATATTCCTCCTATTACCCTATATGACTACTGTAACCCAGATTAAATATATGTATGCTCCTAAAATAATATTCTTAAACAGAGTGGAAATTAAACCAACCCAGAATAACCTCAAGTAAGGCAAAAGGTAAGTTTAAAGAAGTTAACAATGGGGTTTATTTATACAAACAATTGAAAATATTAAATAAATGAATTTAATGATTCAATAAAGACTTTTCAATCTCAGTGAAATTTCATATAACCCAAATGATGGGCTTTCACATCAAATAGTACTTAAATACCAAATGAAATAACAGCAGACACTGTTTGAAAGAGATGAGGAAAAGAATTCAAAACCCCATAACACACTTAGTACGCTTCAATAACACCAAACAACAGTAAGAAACGCCAAACTTCACTTACTACCAGTAAGTAGAGAGAACCAATAGAGGACAGTCACAAAAGTATACAAAATGTGGGCCCACACACACACACACACACACACAACCCACCCCGTTGCAGGCCTGTAACGTTGCTGAGGAGCATTGGGGCCTAGAAAACAACAAATGGCCTCTTCACTCAAATGAGCCAAAATAATACAAACGATCACCTGAGCCCTGGCCTTTTAGGGCATCCGCAATCCGCGACGCTCGGCAGAATGGCGGCGCTCTCCCCTCGGCGGTCGGCAGAATGGCGGCGCTCCCCCCTCGGTGGTCGGCAGAATGGCGGCGCTCCCCCCTCGGTGGTCGGCAGAATGGCGGCGCTCCCCCCTCGGCGGTCGGCAGAATGGCGGCGCTCCCCCCTCAGCGGTCGGCAGAATGGCGGCGCTCCCCCCTCGGCGGTCGGCAGAATGGCGGCGCTCTCCCCTCAGCGGTCGGCAGAATGGCGGCGCTCTCCCCTCAGCGGTCGGCAGAATGGCGGCGCTCCCCCCTCGGTGGTCGGCAGAATGGCGGCGCTCTCCCCTCAGTGGTCGGCAGAATGGCGGCGCTCCCCCCTCGGCGGTCGGCAGAATGGCGGCGCTCCCCCCTCAGCGGTCGGCAGAATGGCGGCACTCCCCCCTCGGCGGTCGGCAGAATGGCGGCGCTCCCCCCTCAGCGGTCGGCAGAATGGCGGCGCTCCCCCCTCGGCGGTCGGCAGAATGGCGGCGCTCCCCCCTCGGCGGTCGGCAGAATGGCGGCGCTCCCCCCTCGGCGGTCGGCAGAATGGCGGCGCTCCCCCCTCGGCGGTCGGCAGAATGGCGGCGCTCCCCCCTCGGCGGTCGGCAGAATGGCGGCGCTCCCCCCTCGGCGGTTGGCAGAATGGCGGCGCTCCCCCCTCGGCGGTCGGCAGAATGGCGGCGCTCCCCCCTCGGCGGTCGGCAGAATGGCGGCGCTCCCCCCTCGGCGGTCGGCAGAATGGCGGCGCTCTCCCCTCGGCGGTTGGCAGAATGGCGGCGCTCTCCTCGCGACGCTCGGAAGAATCGATTAAAAGTGCGGCCTGACGCGGAGTTTCTCAGAAAAACAGTCTGGACCACAAAACTAGACTCAACTCACTGTTTGTAATCAATATCCAGTTATCAGTCCGCTTTCTCGCTCTCAGTCACATTAAAGTCCCTGTAAAGGCAATTCTGAGATTTGTTTCTTAACACATTATAAATGTTAGAAATGTATTGCTGAAACACATTACAAAGACTGTGAACTATGAAGTACTGAATTCAGAAGTTAGACCGTTAAACAGTTTTTCACCGTTGCTGTGTTCAGGATTTTCTGGGCGGGGCTAAAACGGTGGCTCGATGACGCACTGGAGCCACCGAGCCTGGCTCCTCCCCTAACACGATCATAACTAGAGCACATTCGCATCAGTTCGATCGCGAGTTACTGTTAGTACTGTTAGTTACTATAGTCAAAAACTTACATAACAGCTTACAAAACAAAAACGATGAAGAAGTGGATTAATTTTGTGAACAGCAACCTTGATGGAGAGCTGAGGATCATCACCGACACCTACCTACCTCTGCAGTGACTTTACACCGGATCGTTTTACAAACTTTCACCGGAGACAACTGGGATTCACTGATAATCCGCTGCAGAACCGACTATCCCCCGCCCAGGCCTTCATCCTCCCGTCCCGCCGACATCTGGTGCGTCGTGATCAGTGAGTGTTGTCTTGTGTGCTACTGCCGCTTTCCCGCGAGTGGGCGTGGTTTCGGCGCCGACAGCGGACACACCCCCAGCGTTTGAGAGCAGAGAATGCTGCTAATTTTTTCAGGTTTTTGATAAGCTATTTTATGTACTTCCCGGATTTTTTTATGATTCAAATTTGGCTGGGTGGTTAATAACACATTTATCTGTGGTGTGAGGAACTCAGAACACATGTTTAGTTTTGACTTTACAGGGACTTTAACGAATGAAGCTTCGTGCAGGGCTGAGCAGCCGGCTCAGGAGAAGAATCACGTTAACACTCTTGTACAGAGTAATAAACACACAAACAAAAGTGATAGTCTCCACAACCTTCAGTCACTGAAAATATATCGTTAACGCACTTATTTAGTGGGTATATCTACTATTTTCCGCTTAAACTCTCACAACACCTCTATTAACGCTCTCCTTTTCGATCGTCCCTTCTCCCTCTTTTTCCCCCTATCCAATCAAAATCATCCCTTATATTCACAGAGGCGGGAATAAGTAAAAAATAACCAATACCCAAAGAAGGAACAAACATGCTGGGTAAAAGCACATTTTGAGCAAGTGCATCACAAAACAAACTTTATAGGTCACCGTAACTCTTAAAGGGGCAGTACATAAGTGTGTCAACAGAGCGCACAGACACAGTTATTATACTATCTGGATCATAAAACCTTATCAATACCCCCAAACCTAGTAAATAGGTGTTAATGTGCTTAATAACCGGCACTGGGTTACAATTACAATAAAGATCCATCAAACTTTTTTTCCCCCTTTTCCTTGTCCATTAAACACACAAGAATAGGCTATTACTTCTCATAATGGCAAACTGATGCTGCTCAACTTAATAAGTCCTGACAACATTTAATTTGGAAACTTGCATGACATTTTTTGAAAATATGTCACAAGATTATCAACTTCATCAAAAGTGTTTCTGTAACACATGAAGTACATGTATGTCTTTAATCTGTCATTATGCTCTAAGGATCTGACTGTAGGTATCAGGAAGTCTTGAGGCTTTAACTCAGTCTGTGTCTTTAACCGTCTGTCATTATACAGTCAGTATGGAGCTCAATCAACTTCCTCTTGTGCTCGGTGAATATTATTTCTCTGTATTTCAGTTCATTTGCTCTTACATTATGAAAAGGATCAAGTGATTTAGTGTTCCTGTATTTTTTTTTCCATGCTGCTCTCAGAGCTGATAACTGTCACTGTTTTCAGACTCTAGAAAGGTTGGTAACACTTTACAATAAAGTTGTATTAGTTAACGTTAGTTAATGCATTAGTTAACATGAACTAATCATGAACAAAACCTCTGTTCAGCATTAGTAAATCTTTGTTAACGTTAGTTAATAAAAATAAAGCTGTTCATGTTAGTTCACAGTGCATTAACTAATGTTAAGATTTTAATAATGCATTAGTAAATGTTGAAATACCATTAACAAAGATAAATAAATGATTGTTCATTGCAGTTCATCATTAGTTCATGTTAACTAATTAACCTTATTGTAAAGTGTTACCAAAAGGTTTTTACAGAAACACTCATCCAGGTGCGTCTCTAGATCTAGACAAATTAGAAGAAAGACGTAAAGGGATAGTTCACCCTAAAATGAAAATTCTGTCATAATTTACACTCTCTCAACTTGTTCCAAACCTGTATGAGTTTCTTTCTTCTGCTGAACACAAAAGAAGATATTTTAAAGATTGTCGGTAACCAGACAGTTGATGGACCCCATTGACTTCCATAGTAGGAAAAAAAAAATACTATGGAAGTCAATGGGGACCATCAAGTGTTTGGTTACTGGTTTTCATTTTAGGCTGAACTATTCCTTTAAAAAGAAATTAAACATTTCTCTGTTGTGAAGCTGAGAGAGGGAAATCATGGTGTTTCACAAGCAAAGAAAGAATATGCATTTATAAAATGTATAAAATAACAAAGTCGATCAGCTCCATGTTCCCACTGTAATGATTGTTAGATGTTCCTGTATTTGGCTGAGCTGTCACTTTGGTGGCTTGCAGTGTAGTAGATTTATCTAATGCATAAAATAAGCTTGACAGAGTTCTTGTGGGGTGAAGAATTTACTGAAGGTATCAGTGCAGCACTTTCATCAGCGATGATGTTAGTCTGTCTTCAGAGAATCTGAACACTAATTTCTGCAGGACAGACCCTTATAGCTAAATCTAATTCACAAACAAAAATATATCACAGGGACCCCTAAGAGAAACACAGCCGGTTGCCTCATGGGAGGAACTTTGCAAATAAGATCCCACAGAAACTCTCTCAGGATAACCTACAGATGAGTTTGATGATCTTTACATTTAAAAATACACATAATCGTTCATGAGTTTTTTTACTTTGTGTTTTTAGTGCTGATTTCAAGCATCCCCTCTGGACACACTGCAGGTGAGTGAATCATATCTTTCATAACATATGGATGATTCTGTTACTGGACCTGCAGTAATAAAGTCCTTTGAACAACAACAATGGTTTGCAAGCCTTTGGTCACTGGTGTGTGTCTCTCCGACTGCTGGTGTAGATGTAGGTGGTGTGACAGCCTGTTTTGAGCTCAGAGCTACTAACCCAAAGGATGTGGGTTCTTTTCACCTTTGTTGTCCTTTAATTTTTCTAAACCTTTGTTTCAGTAATTGCTGCCAGCAGCTCTATTACATTGTTTGTGAAATAAAATTGCACTAATGTTTTACCAATGAGAGAATGAGATCAGTGACAGTACATGGCAGTGTTTTACTCTCATAATGAACTGCTCTGAGAACACAATGAAACTGGTTCATAAGAGATAACAGATTATAGAGAACAACATTTAAGTGTAACCTGATTTAATATATGTGCTTTACAATCAAGTCACTGTTCATACAGCATATTTTATTGAATTTATTTGGATTATTATTATTATTATTTGTTACATTATTTATCACATTATTTTCATTGTTTATTGTTGTTGTCTTGTACAGAAAGAGCAAAACCCAAAATGACTATTAAACCTGATCATGTATTCAGAGGAGAGACAGTCACTCTCAGATGTGACATTGATGCTGAAGTAGTCACTGGCTGGCGGTACAGATATATATGACTGAGATATAATTATTAATAACAGAGAAACAAAAAGCCAAAGCAAGAAATAGATAACAAAATAACTTAAAATGCATATACACAGTAGGGGTTGAACAAAATAATGGTTGAACAAATCAAATGATTTCCTGGCTTTATCACTTCTCATAATTGTTAAGGCTCAGTATATTAAGGGTGAGCTCTTTTTAATGACATTAAACTGTTTTCAAAACTTTGCATTAGTTAATAAAATATTTTAACATAAAAAGTAAACAATTTATAATAAAGTCCACATTTTTTTGTCCTCCAAATGTATTCCCAATTTCACCATATCCCAAGTTAGATAGAAAAATAGGTCTTTTTTAGTTTTATATTATCCAATTAAATACCTCAGTCCCAGATATATTCACCAAATTACATTTCAACAATGAATGATCTAATTCCTTTTGTATTTTATTTTTATTACGTATTTTATTTTTACAAATTTGGCAAGTGTTTGAATCCACATTATATCTAATCTTAGAAATTCCTTGCACTTCTTTAAGTTTAGGTAGAAGGGGAAATTGCTTCTGAATTCCTGATTTACTTCTGAGATGTTGAAAAATGTAATCTCTTCTTATAAGACCAGGAGCTTTAATGCACAAGACAAGTCCTTATCATCTTATTAGTGTTCACTCTTTACCAATATAACTTATTTTGCCTACATTAATATAAAATATTAATTGCCATTAAAAAAACTCATCAGTGGTAAAGGAACACTTCTAATAACTCTCATATAGTCTTTTTTTGCTCACAATTAAAATTTATTTGGGTGAAGAAATCACTGTAACTCTTAAACAGCCATTCGTATCCCAATATCTCTTTAACGCCAATCCTCTAAAACAAAGATTTTCTTTGAGTTCTTGTTGAATATAGCCTTGTTGGTCCATTTATCTGAGCACAGATGCCAGGTTTGGTGACAGCACCACCTACTGGTCAGAAACGATACCGGCTTATCCAACACTATCATCTACTGTATACATCATTTTAAATGTTCATGTAAACTGCTGAACCTGCACAAAACTTTGATGAAGGTGTGTATTTTTGACTGCTGGTGTAGATGAAGGTGCTGTGACACTGTGGGTCGAGCTCTAGATTATTAACACAAAGATTGTGGGTTTTGAACCTTTATTGTCTTTTACGGTTTTGCATTGAACTCATGCTCCCAAATTCCCAATGATTTTATATTGACAGATTTTCCCAAACCAACTCTGACTGTTGAGCCAAAGAGTCCATTGTTCACTGGAGACTCAGTTACTCTGAGATGTGAGGTGGATAAAACAACTGGATGGGAGTTTCTCTGGAGGAAAGACTCAAACAGTGAATCTGTTGAAGCTGCAACTAAAACAATCAATCCTGTGAAAGTCTCTGATGGAGGAGAGTACAGGTGTAGAGCACAAAGAGAAGGACGTTACACAGATTAGATTAGATTAGATTCAACTTTATTGTCATTACACAAGTACAAGTACAAGGCAACGAAATGCAGTTTAGGTCTAACCAGAAGTGCAATAGCAGCAAGTGCAGGATATACAACGTTTGCATAAGTGCAGGACATGGATATGTACTGAATATATATAAATATATCTATAAATAGAGAGATGGTTATTACTATAAACAGAATTTACAGGTGAATATGTACAGTGAATAATATACAGATGGTTAATACTATAAACAGAATTTACTGGTGGATATGTACTATGAATATAATATAATATACAGATGGCTATTACTATAAACAGAATTTTACAGATAGAGGTATACAATGATATGTTAGGCTAAAATGAGGAATATGGCAGTGGATTAGGGTAGTGCAATAAATTATGGACAGAGCTATCCGGAAAAAAGTATAAAAGTGCAGTGGAAGTGATTGCATATTACAGTTAGAAGTACGGTGCAAAATACAAATGTAAACAGTTGGTACTGTAAATAACAGTCGGCAGTGCAAATGAGCATAATCCAGTTACGGTGTGGTAGTGCAAAATGCATAAGTAAACAGTTGTTACTGTAATAAACAGTCGGTAGTGCAAATAACAAAGTGAAGGTGGATGTGAGGTAGGAGAGTTATCAGTATATAAGGGGAGTGGATCAACGGGGGTTTGAGTTCAGTAAGGAGACAGCTCTGGGGAAAAAACTGTTCTTTAGTCTGCTGGTCCTGGTCCGGTGGATCCTGAAACGCCTGCCGGAGGGCAGGAGAGAAAACAGTCTGTGGGCTGGGTGAGAGGAGTCCTTGAGGATGCTCCGAGCTCGATGTAAGCAGCGTTTCCTCTGGATGTGCTCGATGGCAGGTAGTGGAGTCCCTGTGATGTGCTGGGCAGTTTTCACCACCCGCTGCAGTGCCTTGCGCTCCGCAACAGAGCAGCTCCCATACCACACTGCCACACAGTTGGTCAGGATGCTTTCTATTGCGCAGCGATAGAAGTTCACCAGGATAGCCGAGGAGAGCTGATTCTTCCTCAGTGTCCTCAGGAAGAAGAGGCGCTGGTGAGCCTTCTTGACCAGGCTGGAGGTGTTGGTCGTCCACGACATGTCCGCCGAGATGTGGATCCCCAGGAACTTGAAACTGGAGACACGTTCAACAGCCATTCCATTGATGTGGATGGTGTTGTGTGTGCCTCTTGACTCCTTCCTGAAGTCCACGATGAGCTCCTTCGTTTTGGTGGTGTTGAGGAGCAGGTTATTTTCGGTGCACCATGTGGCCAGGTGCTGGATCTCCTCCCTATAGGCAGTCTCATCGTTGTTGCTGATGAGACCAATCACTGTAGTGTCGTCCGCAAACTTGACGATAGAATTAGATCCATACACAGGCTTGCAGTCGGCGGTGAAGAGGGAGTAGAGAAACGGGCTTAGCACACAGCCCTGTGGTACACCAGTGTTAAGAGTGATGGATTTGGAGCAGGTGAATCCTGAACGAACATTCTGGGGTCTGTCAGTTAGGAAGTCCAAAATCCAGTTGCACATCGAGGTATTGATGCCCAGGTCTCCAAGTTTGGCTATTAACTTGGTTGGGATGACAGTGTTGAATGCTGAGCTGAAGTCAACAAACAGCATGCGTGCGTAAGTGTTCTTATTGTCCAGGTGAGTGAGCACAGAGTGCAGTGCCATGGGAACGGCATCCTCTGTGCTCCTATTGCTGCGGTAGGCAAACTGGTGTGAGTCCAATGTGGATGGTAGATGACAGTGAACCAGTAGCAGTGACAATACATGGCAAGTGTTTTTACACACATAATGAACTGCTCTGAGAACACAATGAAACTGATTCATAAGACACTGGATAAGTGACTACACTGTAAAAAATAAAAATGTACTGGTCATTTTCTGCCAGTATATTATTCAATAATTTTACGTGAATTTCTGTTAACCCTTAAAACACAAACTAATCAATGCGTAATTCAAAATACAGGTAAAACACCTGTAAAAAACCAATACAGAAAATTCCTTCATATTTATACAGTACATTGTGCAGGCCCGTAGCCAGCCTAGTGAAAGGGGGGGTTCTTTTTTTCCAAAAAGTGAACCTTTTTCATATCATATTTACTACAATGTTGTCAAATTACTAACCAAGATCATGTACCACCTTTTTCAGTCCAAACACACACTGTTATTTGTCAACGGTTAAAGCTACACTGTGTGATATTTTCCCCCATCTAGCGGTTAAAAGGTATATGACCATCCAGTGAATATTAGTTTCTCTTCCTCTCAATTCCGATTTCGTTTTAACTCCTACGGTGGCCGATTTAGTCCAAGATTAACATGGCTTCCAGTTCGACCTTGTCCACATTCGTCACGGTGCCATCGAGTGTTAAAACGCGAAAGGCAAAGCTTGAATTCACGGGTATGTCCCTCTTTGGCTGATGTACTTTCAAGATGGAGGGGCAACATGGCAACCCGCATTCGAACCCATTACCTGTATGTATTTTCAATGGCATATTATAAACTTACAAGAATACTTTATTACTTGAAAGAAGTAAATATACATTAATGAGCACATATATTTTTGAAAGAACTAAGTGTTTTTAGCTAAGAATAAACTAAAAAAGTTACACAGTGTAGCTTTAATCAAAACTTCCCCACAAAGTTTAAATCACAAATTCACGTGACAGAACTAGAAGCTAACGTGTGTTTGTTTCATGTTGTGAAACATGACGTTTTGAAAAAGTCACTAAATGTACATTTGTAGGATCACTAACGCATAATTGGTCAGAAAACAAAGGTGCTTTAATTATTTGGCCTATACTTTGCTGCACACACACACACACCCTAGGTAGTTAGGGGGTTTGAGGGCATGCTCCCCTGAGAAAATTCAGTTCCCTTTCGTTCAGTCACTACGACGTAGCGTTAGTGACTAACGAATGGGGGTTTCGCTTAGAAGCCTATCATCTTCAAGCTTTAAGAAAACGCCCAATGGTGTGCCAATGCCATGGGGCATGCGGAATTTGCATACGTAACTCCGCCTCACCGTGTGAGTATAAAAGGAAGTACGTGGCGATATCGCATTATGTTTCTGCTTTCGGAGCCAAGAGTACCTACCTCTTCACTCCTCACAAGCCTTCTGAGACTCTGTCAGCCTCTTCGAGACGAGCGGCTTTCCAGTCGGTGTTGGTGTGACGGCGCGTTCCAGTGATCGCATACTTCCTGCCTGCTGATCTGCGCAGTGGTCTGCTAGACGGCTGGTGTGTGTTTCCCTGGGTGCTTCGGCATCGACTGCAAGGCTTCCTCTCACAAAAAGAGCTTGCGCGTGGCACGTCTTTTTCAAGACGGCTCGCCCGTGCACTTCCGGGTGCGATCGATCTCTGCTGCTGTCTATGGGCGCATTCACTGCTCAGCGTGTTTGGGCTTCAGCACGTTCGGGCAGTGTTTGTGGATGTGTCATGTTTCCATTGCGGGAACGTGACCATCGCGATGTCACGGTCGAGACTCAATGATCTCCATGAGAAGGGAGAGAGAGTCCCTTCTGCCACACCCCAATCTACCGTCCCCGAGTGAGATGGTACTTTGGCTGGTGGCCAGGGTGACCTGAGGGCGGTGCGTGGTCCTCGGGCCACGCCCCCTCTCGCACATCGCTTCCCGCGAGTGTAGGACTGAAACAGCGGCCTGTCTCTGACGCCTCGTTCGTTTTGTTCACGCTCCAGATAGCAGTGAGATGTCGATCGCCGCATCCCAAGGTGGGCTGGAGTCCTTTGGGGATGACGATTAGGTTGTGCTCCGCCTCCGGGTGTGTCAGCGCTGCCTGATCCGACCTAAAGTTGACAGCCATGTTATCTCGGGCAGCCGCGAGTCCCGCGCTGGTGTGGAACTCCGCCCAGTCGCGAGTGCTCGTGGTTGAGCGATTGGTTTGTGGGGGCGGCACCCGACAGCTGTTGGGCCCCGCCCCCAATGCCTTTCGCTCCCGAGGTGCATGAGGAGATCCCGGAAGTCCCCGTGCTTCCCGCGACCGTTTGGTGGCCTCCTCCGCCTTCTCTGCCCTTGATGGGGCCGCGGCCTAACGGTACACTGGGGCCCCCTCCCCCCCACTGTTGAACTCTCTGTTGCGCACTACGGTGTCCACAGGGGGCTTTGACGTGGCGTGGTGTGGCTGTCCTAAGCACCCTCCCAAAGCCTGTGGGCTCGTCTACTTCGGTGGCGTGGTCCTGCAGAGCTACGGGCAGGCCGCCGCCACTTTGCACATGCACAAGGGTGGAGCCGACCCAGGGCTCTTCAATGAGCTGCGTGCCGCAACTGAGCCCGCCCCCCGGGCGGTGAAGGTGGCCACACGCTCCCTGGGTCGGGCGATGTCCACAGCTGTGGTCCGGGAGAACACCTGGCCTTACCTGGTGATGTGGAGGACGTTGAGCGGGCCCGCCTCCTCAACTCGCCCATATCCCAGGCTGGCCTCTTCGGAGACACGGCTGAGAACTGCACCCAACGGTTCTCGGCCGCCCCAGAGCAGACTGAGGCTGAAACGCGTACTGCCCCGGCGGCCAGCTGCTGCACCCAGCCGCCGGCTCAGTCGCCTCAGTCCGCTTGCCGCCGAGGGCGCCCTCCCTCCTCCCGCCTGGCCCAAGCAGCAGCCTTCACCTGGGCCGCGCCGTGGAGGTGGTTGAGGATGACGCCCAGTCCGCTCCCCAGCCTGGTTAAACGCCAGGCTGGAGGTGGACAACTCAGAGATGGGTTCCAGTTCTTCCCAGGGGATGGTAGCAGGGCCTCTCCTTCCCCCGGTGGAGGGCCGGGGGAAAATCCTTCCGCTGCTGGCCCCCGGGCTAGCAGCGCTTGGGAAGAACTCATGTTCCTGTCTCTGAGGACCCAGAGACCGGTGATGACGGTGTGTGCCACCCACGGGTCCCGCCACTCGCATCCCTCTCTGTCGCCAGCCTCCTGGCAGAGCAGACCCCAGTGGAACGCGCGTCCTTCCCTGGTCTCCTCTGTCAGGACGCAGACGTTAACCGCACCCCCACACTGGGCCGCCCAACAGCCTCCCTTGTCCGGGTCGGTAACGCTGCATCGCTGCCCCACTCCGGGTACGTCTGTAGTCCGAATGACCCCGCTGGTGCAGTTCCTGGGAGCCTGGCTTCAGATTCCAGGGCTGTCCCGCTGGGTCGCGAAGACAATCAGGCGCGGCTACGCGATTCAGTTCGCGCAGGCTCCTCCCTGCTTCCGGGGAGTCCGCTTTACTATGGTCGGGGCCAATGCCCCTGTCATGCGAGCGGAGGTTGCCACCCTACTGGCGAAGGGTGCGATCGAGCCTGTCCCTCCAGCCGAGATGAAGTCCGGGTTCTACAGCCCCTACTTCATTGTACCCAAAAAGACCGGTGGGTTAAGACCAATCCTGGACCTGCGCATCTTGAACCGTTACCTACACAGGTTTCCGTTCAAGATGTTGACAGCCAAACACCTTTTTGAATGCGTTCTTCCGGTCGATTGGTTTGCAGCGATCGACCTGAAGGACGCCTACTTCCATGTCTCCTCCTACCTCGATCCAGACCGTTCCTACGGTTTGCTTTCGAGGGGCGGGCATGTCAGTACGCGGTCCACCCATTCGGGCTATCTCTGTCCCCTCGCGTCTTTACGAAGATTGTCGAGGCAGCCCTTGCTCCCCTCCGGCAGCACGGGGTTCGCATCCTGAATTTCCTTGATGACTGGCTCATAATGAGTCACTCTCGAGAGCAGGTTTGCGGACACAGAGATCTGATTCTCCACCACTTAGCCCGCCTGGGCCTTCGGGTCAACTGGGAAAGGAGCAAACTTTGCCCCGTGCAGAGGATCTCTTTTCTCGGTATGGAGATCGACTCGGTCGCCATGTGCGCGCAGCTTACGAGCGAGCGCGCACAGTCTCTGCTGACTTGCCTCCGTCAAATCGAGAGCAAGAGTGCGGTTCCACTGAAACTATTTCAGAGGCTCCTGGGGCATATGGCATCTGCAGCCGCGGTGACGCCGCTTGGATTGCTTCATATGAGACCGCTTCAGCACTGGCTTCGCGATCGAGTCCTGAGATGGGCATGGCAGTCTGGCACGCTCCGGGTCCAAGTGACTCGGGCCTGCTTACAGACGCTCCCCCCGTGGTCGAACCTCAGTTTTCTACGGGCCGGTGTGCCCTTAGAACGAGTTTCCAGGCATGTTGTCGTATCGACGGATGCCTCTGCCACGGGCTGGGGTGCCATGTGCAATTGACAAGCAGCCGCGGGCTCCTGGACAGGACCCCAGCGCCTTCTGCATGTCAATTGCCTCGAGTTGCTGGCAGTACGGTTCGCCCTGCATCGCTTCCGAGCGTTGCTGAAGGGTCAACATGTGCTTGTCCGGACAGACAACACGGCCGTAGTAGCGTACATCAACCACCAGGGCGGTCTACGCTCCCGCCGTATGTCTCAACTCGCCCGCCATCTCGTTCTATGGAGTCAGAAGCGCCTGAGATCCCTTCGTGCTGTCCATATTCCGGGAGTCCTGAACCACGCAGCCGACGAGCTCTCGCGGTTTCAGCCTCTCCCGGGAGAATGGAGACTCCATCCCCAGACGGTCCAGCTGATTTGGGAACAGTTCGGGGACGCGCAGGTAGATCTGTTTGCCTCCCACAACTCTTCCCACCGCAGCCTGTTCTATTCCCTGACCGAGGGCACGCTTGGCACGGATGCACTGGCGCACAGCTGGCCGCGGGGCCTACGCAAAAATGCGTTCCCCCCAGTGAGCCTACTCGCACAACTCTTGTGCAAGATCAGGGAGGACAAGGAGCAGGTCCTTTTGGTCGCCCCGTACTGGCACGGCCGGACCTGGTTCCCCAAACTCATACTCCTTGCGACAGCCCCTCCCTGGCCTATTCCTCTGAGACCGGACCTCCTCACTCAGAGACGGGGCACCCTATGGCACCCGACCTCTGGAACCTCCACGTGTGGCTCCTGGACGGGACGCGGCAGGTTGAGTGGCCTGCCACCTACGGTGGTCGCCACCATCACTTCCGCTAGGGCAGAGTCCACTCGGCATGCCTATGCGTTGAAGTGGAACCTCTTCATCACCTGGTGCTCTTCCCGCCAAGAAGACCCCTGGAAATGCCCGATCGGGTCCGTGCTCTCGTTTCTCCAAGAGGGGTTGGAGCGAAGGCTCCCTCAACCCTCAAAGTTTATGTGGCCGCAATATCTGCCCACCACGATCTCTTGGAGAACAAAAAGGTAAGTCAGCACGACCTGATCATCAGGTTCCTGAGGGGGGCGAGGAGACTGAATCCTCCTCGCTCTCCTCTCGTACCCTCTTGGGACCTCTCAGTAGTTCTAAGTGCTCTGCAGAGGCCTCCCTTTGAGCCTTTGCGGTCGGTCGATATTAAGTTCCTGTCGATGAAGACGGCTCTGCTGACCGCATTGGCCTCCGTTAAGAGGGTCGGGGACCTGCAGGCATTTTTGGTTGACGAAGCGTGCCTGGAGTTCGGGCCGGCTAACTCTCACGTGATCCTGAGACCCCGGCCTGGATATGCGCCCAAGGTTCCCACCACTCCGATCAAAGACCAGGTGGTGAACCTGCAAGCGCTGCCCGTGGAGGGGGCAGACCCAGCCTTGGCACTGCTCTGTCCAGTACGCGCTCTCTGCGCCTATGTAGACATGACGCAGTGTTTCAGGACCTCAGACCAGCTCTTGTCTGTTATGGTGGAGAGCGGAAGGGAAGTGCTCTCTCAAAGCAAAGGCTGTCTCACTGGATAGTGGACACCATTGTTTTGGCTTACCAGCAGCAAGGTCGACCATGTCCCCTTGGGGTTCGGGCTCACTCCACTCGGAGTGTCGCCTCCTCTTGGGCTCTAGCGCATGGCGCCTCGCTAACAGACATCTGCAGAGCTGCAGGCTGGGCGACACCTAACACATTCGCCAGATTCTACAATCTCCGAGTGGAGCCAGTGTCCGACTATGTACTCGCCCCCCCCGAGGGGCCAGTAATGGGCCAGGCTCAGGTGTCTTCGCTTGCTCACCATTCCACTCCTCGGACTGGATACGTGCGATTATTTCCTCAGGTGAGCTCCCCGAGAGCCCTGAGTCCCTCCAGCACTGCTTACGCCGATACCTGTGTGTCTGCCCTCTAGCGAGCCCAGACCCTCGTGTCCGGCCAGGTGCCCCGTGTGCATGGTTCCCCTCCGGCGACCCCCACACGTGTATTTCACCGTAAGTCTCCGCAGTGAGCGGGTTTCTTTTTTGTTTTTTTGTTTTATTGAAGGAGTGAGACAGCTTACAGTAAAACAATGAAAGTTACAATTTCCTTCCTTCTATTTTTGCTATAACAGGCCCCCACCCCAAGCCCCAAACATTCCCCAGGCAGCATAAGTACAACAAATTAACAATGTCTGGTGGTTACCAAGGTAAAATAGTACAATTATGTCATTACAACTTTTCATGGCATGGACCCATGCATACCAATACATAAATAATGATAATATTATTATTGTTACTGTAATAATATTACAGTATTAATACATTAAGAGAAAAGAAAACAAAAGCCATTCTGCGAGACAAACTACACTAAGGTCAAGACATCAAATACAGCATCACAACCAGGGTAAAAAGAAAGATACATATATGGAAAGTAAAAGTTAACAACTGGGTAATTCTTTCAGATTTTTAAAATATGACAGAATGGGTTCCCATTTGGAATAAAACCTGTCCACAGATCCCCTTAAAGTAAATTTTATCTTTTCTAATTTTAAAAAGAACATCACATCTTCCAGCCAAGCTGTTGCAGAAGGAGGAGTAGGGGATTTCCAACTCAACAAAATTCTTCTGCGGGCCAATAAAGAAGTGTAAGCAATAATGTCCCTTTGGGTTGCAGTTAAAGTAATAGTTATAGTGTCACTGGGAGTTCCGAAAATAGCTATTGAGGAACAGGGCAGGAGAGACACCCCAAGGGATTCACTGATGGTTTTAAAAACCACTGCCCAGTAGTTATTTAGAGAGATGCAAGACCAAAACGTGTGTGTCAGACTGGCTGGGGAAAAAGAGCATCTATCACAGGTTGCATCTAGCCCAGGATATA
This sequence comes from Gobio occitaniae, assembly GCA_033150135.1. Taxonomy (NCBI): domain Eukaryota; kingdom Metazoa; phylum Chordata; class Actinopteri; order Cypriniformes; family Gobionidae; genus Gobio; species Gobio occitaniae. Next base: position 171,757 of record JARQWZ010003055.1, read on the forward strand.
TTACAGCTAACCATGCCTTGCTCAAGTGAACCCTGTGTATCACTTTGAATTGTATTAGCCCTAATCTAACAGAGGATGATGATGAGTGGACCTTTTTAAGTGCCTCCCTCCAAAAAGCCTCAGATAACTCTGTGCCCAGTTCATCTTCCCATCTGGATTTAATTTTATCCAGATTGTACCCTTCCAAAGATATGAGCTGGGAGTACAATATGGAAATCAATCCTTTATTATTAAAATTGAGAGTAAGACTGTCTAAGGGCGAGGTAGGAGGAACGACAGGGAAGAGTGGAAATTTGCTCTTAACAAAATTGCGAATCTGAAGATATCTGAAAAAATGGTTTTGTGGGAGGTCATACAATCTGCAGAGGTTCTCGAAGCTGTTAAATAAACCTTCAGAATATAAATCCCTGATGCATATCAACCCGGAAGCTACCCACTGTTTAAATGATGAGTCCAGTGTAGAGGGAGGGAATAAATGATTTTTGTAAATAGGACCCAAAACTGATGCTGATGTGAGTTTATAGTGACAACGGAACTGATTAAAGATCTTGAGAGTAGAAAGTACCACAGGGTTAGATGTAAATCGAGAAGCTTTCAAAGGTAAGGAAGAATACACTAGAGCAGGGAGAGAAGAAGAGTGACATGTTTGTGCTTCTATTAAACACCAATTTGTTTCTGGGCAATGAAGCCAAAATAATATCTTATGAATATTTGATGCCCAGTAATAATGAGTAAAACTTGGGAGGCCTAAACCACCTGCATTACGGGTCCTCTGAAGAACATGTTTGTTAACCCTGGGAATCTTATTTTCCCAAATGAAAGAGGATATAGATTGATCGATTGAACGGAAAAAGGATTTGGGCAAAAAAACCGGCAAGGACTGAAACAAATAAAGGAACTTGGGAAGAATTGTCATTTTCACGGAATTTATTCTTCCTGCTAAAGTAAGGGGAAGACTATGCCACCTTTCCAACTCTTCCCTTACTTTTTTTAACTGAACTTTGTAGTTGGCTTCAAACAAAGAAGAAAAGGAACGCGTCATTTGAATTCCAAGATATTTAAAGCCATTTGGAGAAAAACGAAAGGGTTATGATTCTTGTCGAATTTGTAAGGCCAAATTATTAATGGGGAAGCATTCACTTTTTTGGAAATTTAATTTGTATCCCGAAAAGGTACCAAACCGACCTAATAATGATATAATTAAAGGACAACTAAATATGGGATCACTGATGTAAAGCAAAAGGTCATCAGCGAATAAAGACACACGTTGTTCAATGCCCCCTCTCTTAATTCCCTGAAACACTGTGGTTGTTTTCAAAGCTATTGAAAGGGGCTCAATCACAATGGCAAAAAGGAGTGGGGACAGAGGGCATCCCTGACGAGTCCCTCGTGTTAATGCGAAAAAGTCTGATCGAGAATAATTAGTCCGAATGGATGCCGAAGGGGAATGATATATTAACTTAACCCAAGACAAAAAATTATTGCCAAAACCAAACCTCTTTAAGACTGCAAATAAATATGGCCATTCAATTCGATCAAATGCCTTCTCCGCATCCAAGGAGATAACTACCTCCGGGAGTAGAGAAGAATCAGAAATATACAATATGTTAGCGAGTCTACGAATATTAGAGAAAGATTGGCGACCTTTAATAAATCCAGTTTGATCATCTGAAATTATTGAGGGGAGGAAGTGTTCTAAACGAAATGCTAACACTTTAGCTAAAATTTTAAAGTCAGAGTTTAAAAGAGATATAGGACGATATGATTCACACAGCGTAGGGTCTTTATCTTTTTTAAGAAGGAGTGAAATGGATGCTTGTGAAAAAGTTGGAGGCAGGGAGCCTACGACCAAACATTCTTTAAAAACTTCAAAAAGAATTGGTGCAAGTTTCTGCTTAAATTTCTTATAAAAATCAATAGGATACCCATCAAGGCCCGGAGACTTACCACTTTTCATTGCCATAATGGCCCTACTAATTTCCTCAATCTCAAGGTCATGATCTAAATCTATCACTGTATCTGGTTGCAATGTAGGAATATCTAAATTATCTAAGAAATGTTCCATATCTGTTGAATCTGGAGGGAATTCAGAAGTATATAATGAGGAGTAAAATGTTTTGAAAATATTATTAATTTCTTTTGGGTTGCTAGTTAAAATTTGATTAGAGTCCTTTATCTGAGAAATAAGACGGGAGGCAGTTTGACGTTTCAACTGGTGAGCCAAGAGCCGACTTGATTTGTCTCCATACTCATAGTAAAGACCACGTGTCCTCATTATTAATTGTTCTGCATGAGTAGTGGATAAAAAATTAACCTTTGTCTGCAAGTCAACTCTTTTTTTATGTAATTCAGCTGTGGGCGATTCAGAATATTGTCTGTCTACATCTAATATGGATTGTGAGAGTGCTTGTAGTTCCTTCTTACGTTCTTTATTAGCATATGATGTATAAGATAATATTTGACCCCTCAAGTAAGCCTTTAAAGTCTCCCAAAGTAATGAGTAAGACACTGAATCCGTTTTATTGGATTCCAAAAAATTATCTATATTAGTTGAGACATAGTTACAGAACTTATCATTAGATAGCAGTAATGGATTAAATGACCAGAGTGGTCGTTCCCTGATGTTCAAAGGGAAGTGCAGGTCAAGAACCACAGGGGCATGATCGGATACAACTATAGCGGAGTAGTCAACTTTCTTAACCATTGATATAAACAAGTTGTCTATAAAAAAATAATCTAGTCTAGAAAAGGAGTGATGGACATGAGAATAAAAGGAAAATTGTTTAGTCAATGGGTTTAAGAATCTCCAAGGATCCACACAGCCATTATGTTGCATAAATTGAGAAAAGGCCTTTGCCATATCAGACACATTACTACTAGTAGTGGACCTATCAAGCTGAGGATCGAAAACACAATTCAAATCGCCAGCGAATAACAGATGATGCGTATTTAGTTTAGGAATTAATGATAGGAGACTATTTGCAAAGTGAACATCGTCCCAATTGGGAGCATATACGTTAACTAAAACCACCGGGACTTGAAAGAGGGATCCAGAGACAATAATGTAACGACCGTTAGGATCACAGATTGTGTCAGAAGGTATAAACTGTACCCTCTTATTAATTAAAATTGCCACCCCCCTTGATCTGCTATTAAATTTGGAATGAAAAATTTGACTGACCCATATCTTACGAATTCTATTGTGATCATTCAGTCTTAAATGTGTTTCTTGTAAAAACAATATATCTGGTTTGAAAGATTTAAGATGGGAGAAAACTTTAGCTCTTTTAACAGGACCATTTAATCCTCTGACATTCCATGACATCAGCCTCACAGGATGACCTCTATCATCATCATCACCTATATTACCTGTATAAAACAGAAATTAAAAGCATGCAGGGGTTCCCATGTAAAATAAGTTGTAGCCATGAATTGTAAATGACAAAAATGAGATGAAAGATACCACAGAATCCAGAGGTAAACAAAGCTGCCAACCACCCAAACCACCCATCCCCGAACCCCCAACCGAGAGAAAAACAAAACAAAAACAAAACATTATAATTCCTAGATCTAATTCCCCAACAGAGGATGATCGCAGATAAATGTTAACGACAAACTTCCACAGTATACAAACTAACATCAAAAGGAGTCATACAGAATATGAGTGAAGCTCCCTTAAAAATTAGTTCAGAAACAAAAAATTGTGTCAAAAACTGAGTACGTTATCCGGCTTAATAAAATCGAGTGTAAGATAGATAGACAGAAGTCCTGCGCCACCTCGGGTTTTGCACACAGTTGCGATGACTTTTTTTTTTTTTTTATCTTACCGGAGGAGGCAAAAGGGACGTCCTTACACATTATTCCTCACTCCAGTTAGAACGGTAGAACTCGTTGGCTTCCTCTGGCGTGCCAAAAAAGTGCGTTTTTCCCTCATGAGTAACACGGAGCTTTGCAGGGTACAAGAGACCGAATCTGACTCCCTTTTCGTAGAGCCGAGACTTCACCTCTTTAAACGCTGCTCGCTTTTTCCCCAACTCAGCGCTGAAATCCTCGTGGAAAAACACCTTGTGTCCACGAAAGGACAATTCCCGCTGTTGCCTGCTGAATCTGAAGATGCGATGCTTGTCCTGGAAGAAGTGAAAAAGAACCAGAAACACTCTGGGTTTGGTGTGCTTGGCCCTTGCATCATTAGTTGGGTTAGGTCCGACTCGGTGGGCACGAGAAAGAACAAGAGGACTCGTGAAGAATTCCTTCCCCAGTACTTCCTCAAAAAAATCAGTCATAAATTTAATCGGGTCTGATCCTTCCAACTTTTCAGGAATGCCCACCACTCTCATATTAGATCTCCGTGAGCGATTTTCGAGGTCATCCAGCTTTTCCTTCAGATACACGTTCTCTTTCCGTAACGCATCCATTGAAGCTTCGACATTCACCAGCCTATCACAGTAGTCATTTAGTCCATCTTCAACCTCGCGAAGTCGTTCATCATGCGCTTCGTAATAGGATTTCACTTCTTCCAATGTCGTGTTTACGGGTGACAGTGCGCCGGCCAGTTCTGTTTTTAAAAGAGAATGAACTACTTGCGTCATGTCAGATAGAAGCGCTGACCGGAATTTTTCGAGATCTTCAGGTAACGCCGTTACGCCCGCAGGGAATGGCGCCATGTCGTCGGCCTTGCTCGAAGCTTCGCCGTCTCCGTCGCCAGTTTTATTCCGAAGTTGCTTTTTACTCGCCATTTTTGTTCCACCGTGATTTAAGTAATAACAGCTGCCAGACAATCTATTGTAGTGAGCATATAATGGAAAAAATAACACCAAATAAACGAAAGCGGTCGGGAGCTACACTCATGTGCGCCTACTCACGCCATGCTTAACCCGGAAGTCTCAGCGGGTTTCTTCCCTTGGCGTGTCCCCGCCACCCCTAGGGTTAAAAATCCACCTTCGGCTGGTACCCTAGAGTTTTCCCATATGCAGCCCTTAGCGGGTCATATGTGTACTCTTAAGTCCTCCCCACGGATAGGCATCTTGGCATTCCATCACTGGGATATGCTTCCCAGTGTACCTTGGTATTCCTGTGATAAGTGGGAGTCCTTCGTCCGTACTAGTCCTACGACAGGGTACTCACACTTACGCAGGGCACTGGAAGACAGCTGAGTGGCAGGATTATATTGGGACCCCCATTCGTTAGTCACTAACGTTACGTCGTAGTTACTGAACGAAAGGGAACGTCTCGGTTACGGATGTAACCCTCGTTCCCTGAGGAGGGAACGGAGACGCAACGTCCCGTTGCCACATCAGCTGTGCTACCTGGTACGCAGGAGTTCAGTCTTGGCTCCTCAAGCAGGTAACATAATGCGATATTGCCACGTACTTCCTTTTATACTCACACGGTGAGGCGGAGTTACGTATGCAAATTCCGTATGCCCCATGGCATTGGCACGCCATTGGGCGTTTTCTTAAAGCTCGAAGATGATAGGCTTCTAAGCGAAACCTCCTCAGGGAACGAGGGTTACATCCGTAACCGAGACGATTTCTCTGATCTACATATGTGCATTTTAAGACGTTTGAAGCCCAAAAAAGAGAAAATCATTCTCTTATGACATTTACATTTACATTTAGTCATTTAGCAGACGCTTTTATCCAAAGCAACTTACAAATGAGGGCAATAGAAGCAGCTAGAGCAGTACAAGGGCAACAATATCCACAATATGCAAGTGCTGTAACAAGTCTCAGTTAATCTAGCACAGAACAGAATTTATTTTATTTTTATTTTTATTTTTTTTATAAATAAATTAGACAGACAGACAATGAATAGAATGATAAGTGCTATTCTCGATCGGTCAGGTGTTGCTTGAAAAGATGTGTCTTTAGACGTTTTTTGAAAATGGCTACAGACTCTGCCGCACGAATTGAGATGGGAACGTTCCAGGAAAAGGTCCGTGACAGTGATTTCATGCCTCTCTGGTATGGCACCACAAGGCGTCGTTCACTGGCAGAACGCAAGTTCCTGGAGGGTGTGTAAGTCTGAACAAGCGAGTTTAGGTATATTGGTGCAGAGCTAGTGGATGTTTTGAAGGCGAGCACCAGTGCCTTGAATTTAATGCGAGCGGCTATTGGTAGCCAGTGCAGACTGATGAGGAGAGGCGTGACGTGTGCTCTCTTCGGCTCACTAAAGACCAACCTCGCCGCTGCATTCTGGATCAGTTGCAAGGGTTTGATAGTGCATGCCGGAAGGCCCGCTAGAAGAGCATTGCAGTAGTCCAGTCTGGAGAGAACAAGAGCTTGTACCAGTAGTTGTGTGGCATGATCTGATAGAAAGGGTCTAATCTTCCTAATGTTGAATAGTGCAAATCTGCAGGACCGGGGTGTTGCAGTAATGTGGTCAGTGAATTTTAGCTGATCATCAATCACAACCCCAAGGTTCCTGGCTGTCCTGGACGGAGTTATGGTTGATGATCCTAGCTGAATGGAGAGATTGTGATGCAGTGCTGGTTTGGCTGAGACCACAAGCAGTTCTGTCTTTGCAAGGTTAAGTTGCAGGTGATGTTCCTTCATCCAGGCTGAAATGTCTGTTAGGCAGGCAGCGATACGAACACCAACCGATGGATCATCAGGTTGAAATGAGAAGTAGAGTTGAGTGTCGTCGGCATAGCAGTGATAGGAAAAGCCATGTTTCTGAATGACCGATCCCAACGATGACATGGAGATGGAGAAGAGAAGTGGTCCAAGCACTAAGCCCTGGGGAATGCCAGTGGCTAGATGATGTGACTTAGACACTTCACCACTCCATGACACCCTGAAGGACCTACCTGAGAGGTAAGACTTGAACCACTGGAGAGCAGTTCCTGAGATGCCCATCTTCATGAGAGTTGCCAGGAGTATCTGGTGATTAACTGTGTCAAAAGCAGCAGACAAATCCAGTAAGAAAAGTACTGTGGATTTGGAGGCTGCCCTTGCCTGTCTCAGTGCCTCCGTAACTGAGAGCAGGGCGGTCTCAGTTGAGTGGCCGCTTTTGAAACCGGATTGGTTGATGTCCAGGAGATTGTTCTGTTCAAGAAACGTAGAGAGCTGATTAAACACAGCCCGCAATTTTTGCAATGAAAGGTAGAAGGGATACCGGTCTGTAGTTTTCTAAAAGTGCTGGGTTTAGAGAGGGTTTTTTAAGCAGTGGGGTTACCCGAGCCAGCTTAAATGCTGTGGGGAAAGTCCCGGTGTGAAGAGAGGTATTGACAATGTGAGTGAGTGCAGGAGTAACAGAAGAAGAAATGGCCTGAAGGAGGTGAGTGGGGATAGAATCAAGCGGACATGTAGTGGGATGATTGGAAAGGATGAGTTTGGAGACATCTGCTTCGGAGAGCAGAGAGAAGGAGGGGAGCATGTGTGTGATGGTCGTTGAGATGTGTGTCGGTTTATGGTGTGGAGAATTGGCTGCTGATGGAAGAGGTTTTGTTTGTGAAAAATGATGCAAAGTCATCAGCTGTAAGAGATGACGAAGGAGGGGGGGGAGGGGGGGGGACAAAGGAGCGAAGAGAATGTTTTGAAAAGTGCACGAGAGTTGGAGCAGTTGTTGATTTTGTTGTGGTAGTATGTAGTTTTAGCAGTGGAGACATTAGTAGAGAAAGAAGCGAGAAGAGACTGATACAGGGTTAGGTCAGTAGCGTTTTTAGTTTTGCGCCACTTCCTCTCTGCCGCCCGGAGTCCAGAGCGATGTTCGTGGAGAACATCAGACAGCCAGGGGGCAGAGGGGGTGGTGCGGGCTGGCCTGGATGAAAGGGGACAGAGGTTGTCTAAGCAAGATGTTAGAGTGGAGCAAAGAGTGTCAGTAGCACTGTTAGTGTCTAGTGCTGAGACCTGAGCAGGTGGAGGGAGTGAGGATGAAACCATAGTGGATAGACCGGAGGGAGAGAGCGAGCGTAGATTACGCCAAAAGGTGATCTGCGGAGGAGTGTGTGTTGTGTCCGGAGTCAGTATGAGGTTAAGAGTGATGAGAAAGTGATCTGAGGTGTGCAGTTGAGTAACTAAAGTGTTGTCTGTGGAGCAGTAGTGTGTGTAGATCAGGTCCAGATGGATGACTTCCCTAAATCCAAGCACAGCGCGTTAATGGGCGTGCATTTGCTCTCTCGCTCTAGTCGCGCGTGCGCCCTTCCGGGAGAATAGCCCGTATGGCCCGTACAAGGACATTCCGCCCCTGTTGACGTCACTTTGGCCCATAGAGACAGCGACACGCATCATAATCTGAAGACTACGCCCAATGGGGCATCATTGTTCTGTCATTGTTGACAGCAAACAAGCTAAACAAAACCCAGAACCAAAAAACCCAGAAGTTTTTTAAAAGCTGTTGACCAAAAAAAATTTGCTTATAAGGACACAAAAGTGGATACAGGCCATTGAGACGTGTACATGTTATATTACACGGAGAACTACACCCACTGGAGGAGAACATAATCAGAGACATGAAATATAATATATAAAACTGACATTTGGATTTTTGACTTAACAGTGACAAAATGTTTACTGCACACATAGGCATACTGAGGCATACTGAGTGTCAGGATCCCAAAATTTACCCATTCTTCCTGCTGAAGCTTCACATTTTATTGCCTTTATCCACTTTTGTCTCCTTAAAGCAGGGGTGTCCAAACTTTTTTTACAGGGGGCCGGATTCGATGTTGTGGACATACCCGGGGGCCGGTCCCTTTTCTATTTTATATATATATATATATATATATATATATATATATATATATATATATATATATATATATATATATATATATATATATATATATTATACATTTTTTATTTTTTTTGACAAAAGCTTGAGCTGACAGTAGAGTAGTTTGAGATGGGACACAGGAAATGTATAGATATTTAACAATATCTGTAAAACTTTCATCAACCAGACAGTTTTAATGGGTGAAATTTTTATATTATTATGGAGTTAGAACTCTATTCTTATTTAAATTTAATAAGTGCTCTATTTAGATCACCACAGGTAAAACCACACTACAAAACATGCTTTTCTGACTTTTTTCCAGTCCAAATATCAAAAAAATTCTTAAATCAAGATGCTTTTACTAAGGAAAATTAGTAAGGAGTTTCATTGTTCTGCTGAACACAAAAGAAGATATTTAGAAGAATGTTTGTAACCAAGCATATAGAGCAACCATTGACTACCATAGTAGGAAAAAAAAATACTATGGTAGTCAATGGTTGCTCTATCTTAAGGTGACCAGATTTCTGAAATGGAAACCGGGGACATTTCCCATTTGAGTGGTCAAAATATCACTATTTAATTATCTATTAATTAAAAACTGGGACAATATATTTTTAAATGTTTTTTTGTTGTCTTTGTTGTTGTGGGCTCCCTATATTATTATTAACATTAATAATTATTATGATTTAGTTTCATTATTAAGATTTTTGGTCTGGTTTTAATACAATTCACTTCACCCGCAAAAACAAAACAAAAAAAATCAAACAATGAAAACAGTTAATAGTAACCATTGTAAAAAAAAATAAAACAACATAAATATATGATGAATAAAACTATTTAACAAATATAATTGTATTAAATTTAATACTTTAATTTCACAAGTTTATACAGTATAAATTACTTTTTTTTACTTCAAATGTTTTGTTACGCTTGTGGTTGAAAATAACTCTTACTATCTTTAATTGGTCTTGTTATTTTGCATTTTAGTCTTATTTTAAGCATGTGTTTGAGTATGTGTATTCTGCACATTTATATTGTTGCAAGTGTAATTGTTTAGGTTTTTTTATATTTATAGTTCAGATGTATAATCCGTAGTTTATAGTAACTACAGAACTTTTGTGCGCGCGCGCCAGCCATGCCAGTTGGGGGGTGGGTGGGGTGGAACACATAACTGATGATGATTGGTGGGTGGGAGACAAGGTGGAGGTTGATAGGTTGAGTTCACACCTATTTTTTTACGGTCTATGGTTCACACACACACACACACACACACACACACCTATGACGCACACACATATGCACAGTCAGCGATGGCAAGTCCAACGACTTCAAAGGTAGCTTTCGCAAACTGGAAGTATAAGCGCTACTTTTCCCTCGTTGAAGTGAAAGGTAAGACTGTTTATGTAACGTACAACTTATACCCAGGAGGAAAGAGTCTCTCCACATCGGTGGCCAGTAACTCTAATCTAGTGAAGCGCCTCACATCATCACATGCCGCCACAAAATGAGTGGCTAAAACCCCAGGTGATAACGAGAGCTCCACTACTAAAGAGTATAGTACTGATAATATTCACACAATATTTACACTATAGTAGGTCTACTGATAATATTTACAATAATGTATTGAATTTGATTGGTGTCTCTCACATTGTCCCACAGCAACATTACAATAGTGTACATTAATGTACAATGTTTTATAATTTATCATTTAGTGTCCAATTAATTCATTTAACATATCTAGTATTGGGGCATCAAAGTTATTTGACATATTTGAACATTTGAAAGAAAAAAAAAGAGTAACACAGTAGTTACTTTCCCTGGTAATTAGTTACTTTTTTAATGATATAAACTCAGTTACTAACTACTATTTGTAAGAAGTAACTAGTAACTATAACTAATTACTTTTTTAAAGTAACGTGCCCTACACTGCCTATAATCAGCAGGCTATGTAAATGTTGGGCTTTTTTGCAATGTATATGCGGGTTGTTTTGAACGAGCTGTAAAACGGGGACATTTCCGGGGACAGCTCCAGCCGGGGACAGAACACCAAAAACCGGGACTGCCCCCGGAAAACGGGGACGTCTGGTCACCCTACTCCAGGGGTGTCCAAAGTCCGGCCCGCGGGCCAAATGCGGCCCGGGGATGAATTTCAAACGGCCCGCAGCGTGTCTATTCAAAAAGTATTATATGTGGCCCGCCACGGATCATTTACAAATCATGCAGTTTCACGATGTCACCGCAAGGTGGCAGTACTAGACTTTAGGCCAGGGAAACAGCGCCCAAAGCGTAACGAAACAGCGCTGCTTGTGCTCTGCGCAACTCGCGAGCTCTGACTCTGAACAAATGTGTTTACCTGTTGAGTGTTTCGATCACGCGCCCACTAAACAGCCTTCCGAAGGCCCGTGAGAAGTGTTCGAGTTCAGCGCTGAGGTCTCCGGTACTGAATCTCTCTGTGATTTGATTTAATTTAAACAGCGCTGACTTAATAAAACAACACTGACGTGCAAATCAGCTGAGCCGATTCAAAATAATTTTCAAAAAATTCGCTTTTCGAATTTATCATGGATTTACTGTGGTAACACCTGTAACCATGGTTATTTGTCAGAAATGTAGGTTAATATCAAATTTTATTTCATTTGTAATGTAGACATGTATTAAATGAGTAATAAAGGCCAAATTGCAGACTATTTTTTGTCATAAACTTGCAGTTTTGTGCATTTGTATTTATATGTCTATAGACTAAATACCATTCTAGATATAGAAATATATATATATATATATATATATATATATATATAATGTATGTATTACTTTTTGCCTTGTGTGCACTGCAAAAAATGCTGTCATTTAGTATTTTGTCCTGTTTCTAGTCTAAATATATCTAAAAATTCTTAAATCAAGATGTTACGAGATAAGTTAAATGACATTAGACATTTGTTCTTGTTTTCTGGAAAATAAAATTTAATTGAAGTGAGTTTTTTGTTTAAAACAAGCAAATATATCTGCCAATGGGGTAAGAAAAATAATGTTTCTGTTTGGAATATTTAAGGAAGATTTTGGAAGATTATTTTTTCTAATCCATTGGCAGATAATTTAGTTTGTTTCAAGCAAAAACTCAATTCATTTAGATTTTTTCCCCCCAGGAATCAAGAAAAAATATGTAATTTTCCTTAGTAAAAGCATCTTGATTTAAGAATTTTGGAAAAATTGACTGGAAAAAAGTCAGAAAAGCATGTTTTGTAGTGTGGTTTTACCTGTGGTGATCTAAATAGAGCACTTATTAAATTTAAATAAGAATAGAGTTCTAACTCCGTAATAATATAAAAATTTCACCCATTAAAACTTTTTGGTTGATGAAAGTTTTACAGATATTGTTAAATATCTATACATTTCCTGTGTCCCATCTCAAGCTACTCTACTGTCAGCTCAAGCTTTTGTCAAAAAAATTAAATAAAAAATGTATAATTTATATATATATATATATATATATATATATATATATATTATATATATATATATATATATATATATAAAATAGAAAAGGGACCGGCCCCCGGGTATGTCCACAACATCGAATCCGGCCCCCTGTAAAAAAAGTTTGGACACCCCTGCCC